>CAJFCZ010000005.1:0-65129 GCA_904066245.1 Eimeria sp. OTU-Y
GGGATATACTTAATATTTGGCGGAGAGATTGGGGAGGCTGTGTGCGTGATCATCACAGTGTTATTAACGTTTATTCAAGTTGTGTGCTGCCCTTTCTGGCCGCGGTGTGGCAGAGCTTCCTCTGTTGTGACGATTGCTTGCTGTTTTGGCAAGGACGTATGCGCATGATAGGGAGCGAGGTTGACGAAGAAGCAATGCGTTCAACAACGTGAACACTTTTCCACTGGTCGTGTTGGCTGGGGTATGGCTACTGTAACGCTTCAGGTTGTATGATGGCTAAACGTGGATGGATATGGGCAGGCGGGCAAACTCATGAACTTGCAGTGCGGGGTGGAGTGGGAGCGCATGCTGCTGCAACCGTGCTTAGTTGCGGTGCCTACTGTGGCGGAGAGGTTCCGGCACTCCACTATGCATCTGCAACACCAGGCGAGAGATTCCAAAGCATCTACGGAAACATGTCACGCAGTGATAGGAATCGGCAACCACTATGTGGTATGTTCTCTTTAGAGTTATATATGGTGCTAGTTGTTCTCAGGGAAAATGGGCATAGCAGAATGCGGGCGGAGGCCTAACAGAGAGCTAGCACGCATTGTGTACTTCCACATTTCGCTTGCACACGCGGTGGGCGGGTTTTGCAGTGCAGGCAAGAATCTCTGGTTAGTCTGGTTAGACAACTTTCGTTAGGCTGTTTAGTGTTCAGGCTGGCTGCTGTGCGTGGACGATATTCTTTCGAACTAGCCTTCTAGTTGGTTAACCATCGGGCGCGAACGTGATGCGGTTCACCTTTGGTCATGATATCTTTTCGTCAACTTCAGCGTGCTCGATTATTGTTGGTCCTTTACGAAAATGGCATTCCACAAGGCGTTTCTGTGCTTCCAGTTGCATCGTTTTGCCGGTGGTCCTCACTGAAGTCTGCTAGACCATCCGATTGAGGTATAAGCAGTATGTGGGGGCGAATAACGGGGCCCTTATATGTGGGTACCACGGGGTTATGCACTTTGTCTGCGCTGTTGCACAAAGGCGGTCTGGCGCTGCCATCACTGTCGCTGTTATTGTATGCTGTTTTGGCCAGGAAGTGTGTCCTATGGGGGCTTACTATTACTGCGACGTTTCATGCTGTCTGATGACAAGCATGGATGTATGCGTGCACGCGTGAAGAGTTTTGGAGTTTCGCAGTAAGGAAAGGAAAAAATTGGTTAGCTTTACCCGTGCCATTTGTCAATGTCTTTTGGCGCCTGGTATATTGGCGCTGCGATATTTGTTCGCGAAGCTATATGTGACAAGACAAATGCTCTCAGTGAACTAGTGAGGCGGCGTCTGGGGAGCACAGCACCACAACGCGCAGTTTGAGGGCGCAGCGACCACGCGGTGACTTTTGTCAAGCGTTCAATAGTGTTGGCGGTAAGCCGTGCCACGAATGATGAGAGTTGTTCTGCGTAAAACAAAAAATGCAAGTATCCGGCCGCATCCGAAGGCAAGGTGAACACGAGTTGTGTAAGTACTCATGGCGCTTGCAGAAGAACGTTGGATCCCTAGCTCATCTCGTAGTTGCTGGGTACCGCAAATGAGTGTTGACACCGTAGGGCAGGTCGCTACTTCCTATTTGTCAAGATTACTCGAGCTGGTTTTTGTCCCTAGCATGCAGAGTTTATGACCACGCCAATAATACTTTTCGGAGCTAGACTTCCGGCGGGAGGGGGTTCCTAGCGCGCTTGCATTGCCGTCGGGAACATGCCAGTTACAAGGCAGTTACGTTCTCCAGTGTTTTATACGTTCTTATACGTATAAAACACAGGAGAACGTAACTGCCTTGTAACTGGCATGTTACAACGTGAATGCTGAACATTCATCATGCTCGTCGGTCTGCCAACAAAACGCGGCTTGGCGGGGAATCCCCCTGCAGGCAGCGCAACCCCTCTCACTTGATGTTTAGCTTGAGCTCCAGTCGCATGCCGTTGGTTAAGTGCATTTCTGCTGGCCCTAGGACTGAAAACAGTTTCGAAAACAGTTTTTACGGGATGCAAGAGTGTCTGCAAGTGCGATTGTTGTTAGCCATAAGGACTGTGTGCGCGTGTTTACGTCTGTGGTGTACGGAAGCCTTTTCTGGCATTGAGACCGCTCGCTATGCTGACCAGCAAGTATGCCCGCAGTGAAGAGCCAGCGTTGCGATGGTGCAAAGCCTTGAACGACTAGGATGGCTAGCATCACGCCTGAAGCATGTGAAACAATCACTCTAGCCTCGGGCATGGGTGTGTTTACGGTTAAGGCTGTCCGGATGGAATTCGTCGATCTATATGTGCATCAGCGTCGGCTAATTAAGGCGCAGTGTACGCAATGGTGGGAGCACCTTCTGCGTAGACCATGCGCTCCTCTGGTGGTGCTGAGACAGGATGCTGGGTGGTGCACTGTGCGCTTGCAAAACAGAGTCTGACATTACAAGCGATCCCCAGTGAACTGGTTGCGCTGTGTGTGTCCTCCACAGTAGGTGGTACGAGGCAGTACCCACGAGGCGGTAACTCGTGCGAAGGGTTTAATAGTCATGTCCACCAGTCAGGCTCTGCATCATCGAAGTTGTTCTACGGATGATATGGAGCGCGAAGTGCATGCGACAGCCGAGAATGCAGCAACATAGATCGTGTACGTAGTCATGGCAGCTGCAAGAAAAAACAACTCAGAAAAGCTAGCTTATTTTGTGGCTGTTGGGAGACACAGAAACTTGAGGGATCCTTACTGGAGGAGTTGGTTGCTGACTTAAGAGAATCGTCTAGGCTATTGTGGGTTCGGGGTGGCTGCACTTTGTATATATATTACGGATATGGTTCGGTGGACACCCTGCCGCTGTTTCTGGGTAGGGGCTTCGTAGAATCATCCCGCTATGACCACAGGCGAACGTGATACAAGACAGCTAGCTTCGCATGAATGATGTGTCTTTTTCATGTTCAAATTTATCGATCGTCCTTTCGCTACCAAAACAAAAGCGACCCCAGACTGACCCCCAGTGCAACGAGCTGCATCTTTTTGCAGTTGGTATGAACTGCACGATTGGTTCATTTGCCCTGATATGGATTAGGTTTGTCTGTCGATAGGCGTACACACAAAATTTAGTGGGGAGCTTGAGGACCTGGGTGTGTAATCGTTTTACGGCTGAGCTGTTTGCATGCTCACGTTATGTCCCGGTATGGTAAAGCGTTCGCTGATGTTTCTATCACGCGTTGTTTCGGCCAGAAAGTATGCAATGGATAAGTGTCCAGAGTTGAGGGGACGCTACGCATTTAACCATCACAACTGTTCGCGTCAAGCTTGAAGCACTTCATGCACCCGAATCAATGTCACCTTCTCGGTGGACTTTTCAGGTACTACCATGTTTCAGCTCGTATGAGAACGTGCATAAACGGACTCGTGCATGCACGCAGGTTTACGAAGTTGCAGTGCCTGACAGTGGCAACGCATTTCGCCTTTATCGCGCTCTTGGATATCAACTGTTGCTCGATGCTTCATAGCTGCAGCGTGGGCTTGCGACACCGAGTGCAGGATGATAAATGTTTCTGAGTGAATCGGCAAAGCAGTATAAATGCGACGCAGTTGGTGGTAGACGGCCACAGGGACTACGCAGTCCGTACAACCTTGAGTCGAAGATTTATTAGCATTGGCGATAAGCCAAGATATGTATGATTGTTGTCCGTGGAAGACGGAAATAACTTAGGGCAGGCAGCGGCTTGCGTCATGCAATACGGCACGGTGAACACGAATTGTTTAGACACGCGCGGCGCTTGTGCACATGAAGGAGGAATGTGCGGTGAAGCCTGTCATTCGTGCATTTGGGAGATTGCCTAGCTCCTTCTGTTACGGGCAGGCAATAATGCGTCACAGATGTTCTTCCAAGCCAGCTATCTCGCCCCAGGCCCTTCGTCACCTTGCTCTGCAATCCTTAGAATTGAAGGTGGCGCACGGAACTTTCGCTAATGTGCGTTACGTAACATCTGTCTCCTACGCACTACTGGTTTTCGTTCATGCACTAGGAAGGAGGATTTCGGCAGTAAAGCGCAATACAGCGAGCTGCCCCGTTTTGTAGTTTGCACAACCCTTCCGCTCGATGTTTTCGTAGGGTCATTAAAATTGCCCCTGTTTGCCGGTAGAAACATATGCAGCATTTGGCAGAGTGCGCGCAGACTTAGGTCTGTAGACAACGTGGGTTTAGCAAATGGCCTCCGCGAGTTTGTGGCCGCAGTACGCCTAAGGCTTTTCTGGCTTCTCAATCGAGTGCCGGTTTCCCCAGGCAGTAGGCAAACTCACGCTAGGGGATGGTGTGGGTCCTGCTACACCTCAGGCAGCCAGGCAGCCTGGGACTGATTTATATGTCGATGCTCACGGACCTAAAGCGTCGGAGTGTTAGAAAAGGACAAGGCCCTCCCTGCCTTTAGCGTGATCCTCCTTAATATCTGCTGGCGCGGGAAACTTTCGAGCTGCGCTGTGGGTTTGCTAGGCAGAGCGTGACATTCCGAATTATGGTTATGAGATGGTGATGCAGTGTGTGGGCAGCCCAATAAGTCTTACAACACGGTGATGGATGCCGCACAGGCTATTGGCAGCGGCCTCGGTTATGTACGATGAAAAATGTTATGCGGGGAAGGGAAATAGCCAAGAATAGGCCACGGCTGCGAGAGCAACCACCATAAATTGCGTAAATGCTTGTGGTGCCTGCGCAGAGGAATGCGGGACCGTTAGCTCGTTGTGTAGCTATTGGGTAACAAAGAGGTGCGCGGAGCCCTTACTGCAGTGGAGCGTTTGTGGGTTGACGATATTACTTGGCCTGGTGTGGGCTCGAACAAACACAATGCACCAATGTCTCACTGGTTTTCGTTCCAGGTTGGCGCCTCAAGCCAAAGTGTATGTCACAGTTCAACATACTAGGCAGCGGCAAACAAGAAACAGCCGCCGAGCCTGCTTCCATGTGACGCTTCAAAATCGTCTTCAGTCTCTTCGGTTCTTGTTTATATTTCAACAAGAAGCAGCTCGACAAGGAAGCCCAATGCCGCCAGTCCCGTGCACTTGCGCTTGGTTTCCTGTTCGTGCTTAGTTTGTTTCCCCAGCATAAAATTACCCCCGTCCGCCGATAGGGATATACTTAATATTTGGCGGAGAGATTGGGGAGGCTGTGTGCGTGATCATCACAGTGTTATTAACGTTTATTCAAGTTGTGTGCTGCCCTTTCTGGCCGCGGTGTGGCAGAGCTTTTTCTGTTGTGACGATTGCTTGCTGTTTTGGCAAGGACGTATGCACTGTGTACAAAATGCATATGCCCGTGGAGGCTATGGGTCTGTCTACGTATTCGGCTGTCTGATGGAAGTCATGAATGTGTAATTGCATATATGCAGATCTATGGAATTCCAGTTTAAGGACTGGGAGCTTGTTCCGCTCCAGGCTTGCTCAGTGTTTTTGTCAACTGTGGTGGGTCGTTTGGGGCCTGCAGTACGCTGGTGTGGGTCAGAGTGTTATACTACAACTGATGTCAGTAAACGTGGTGACTTACAATCTTTGCAAAGCAACATGCAAGGATCACGCGCGGCATGATGGTGGCTTGTTTTGCAGTTCTAGTTATGTCAACCGATGCGCCCGGCTACGTTCCGTGGTGGAGGATCTGCAGAGAACAGGGAGCACGACGAGAGGCCCCAACTGAGAGCTCGGCCACTACGGATTGCTTGAATATCCATGGCGTGTGATCGAAGGAATTCAGAAGCGCTAGTTTATTGTGCAAGTGTTGGGTAGCACAAGACAAAGTGGAACCGGGTGTGCATGTGGGCGGATCTGGGCAGGCAATATTATTACTACCTCTCTAGGTTAGGAGCCCGTGCAAAGTACGAATACGTTATAGATTTTGATTGAAGGTCGGCACCGCACGGCGGAGTGTTCGTCGCCTACCAACCTAGTGGGCAGATGAAAACGAGAAGCAGCACCTCAGTCCTTTCGCTAAACCCTAAACCCTAAACCCTAAACCCTCCAGCACATCTTTGGTTGTTCCATATTGGTCGTTAAACACGGTGCGATTGGGCAAGGAAGGCTCTTGATGCCAGTTGTTCCGTGCTGGAGTTTGTGTTAAGTTCGCGCTTTGCTTGTTTGCCCTGGTTTGAATTACCTTTATTTGACGATATGAGTATACGCAGCATTTGTCGGAGACTGAGAGAATCTGCATGTTTGTGTAGCGCGCTGTTAGGCAAAGCGTGTGATTGGGTATTCGTCCTGCGGCATTTTGTTGGTGCAGAGCTAGCGTTGGCGTTACCATCTTGCGATCGTTTGCCCAGAACGTATGCAGATGATAAGCCAGGGTTCTTGACCTGCCATGCATTCAGTAGGTACAACTGTTTGTAGCGAATCTGAAACAAGCAAACACGCACGCTGATGCGTACCTTCATGTTTCAGTTGGTATGAGCTCAGGCATCGACGCATGCATGCTTGCGTGCAGATTCATGATGCTCAACTGTAGGAAACGACGGAGGAGGGGCCGGATTCAACTGTGTTTTTCCTTGGCACCTGCCGTTTTCCGGGTCGTTGGAGCGGACAAACGCTTTTGGAGTGCGGAGGGCAGAATAAAGGAAAATTTCAGTTTAGTGGTGGTGCAGTGTGTCTGAGCAGCGCACTGCATGCAGGAGGCAGCAGTAGCTACGGGGGGTTGTGCGTCAAACTTCAGTAGTATTAGAGATAACCGCCACTCCTTGTGGTGGTAGTTGTTTTGAAGGGAACGAGTATATTGAACGGCCGGCAGCGAGCGAAGGGTGGGGACAAAACCAATTGCGCGAACGCTCACGGCACGTGCAAGAAAGAATGCAAAACCGCTAGATCATTGTGTGACTGCAGGGGTACTCAAAATGATCCTTCATCCATACTGCAAGCAACTATCTCCCTTTTGCTGGGACTTTTCTCTCCGTTTTCGTTTTCGTTTTCGTTTGCGGCAAACACAATTTGTGAAAGTGAAACTAATATTTTTTCGGGTTAGCCTAGCCTCCCCGCATCACCGTGTGAGCTACCTTTCATATCCATCAGAGGCTAGTGTGGAGCAAGGCAACTTAACGCGCGTGCACGCGAACTTTTCACCGTATTGGACTGTCAAGGTTCTCGCTGGCCTGCCTACAATCACCCACATGATAAGGACGCCTCGTGAGCACCGCTTGGCGGAGAGCTAGAAAACCTGTATGCGTATGTATCGTGGTATAGGGCATTTTTTCGCAAGTGTTCGCTTAATGTGGCGAGGCCATACTTGGCCGCACGGTCGGGTACTGCTTTTGCCAGAAAGTGAGCACACGATAGGGATCCAGAGTTTTGAAGCCAGGAAGCGTTTGGCGACTTGGACACTTTGTATCACGCATGGAGTACGTGAAGCAAATTCACCTTCTTTCCGCCGTTGCGATCATGCTTACGTTTCATGCCTTATCGGAAGCTTATATGCTTATCGCTTTGCGCGCAGCTCCAAGACGGTACAGTGTGAGGGGAAGTGGGGATATTTTGTTTTCACCTTTCTCCTCTTTGGTATCTTATGGTGCAGGGTGGGTTGGAGCTTTGGACGGCGGTTGTGAAAAAGAGTTTTACATAACAAGCAGCCTCACCCAACGTGTGATCAGTATCTCTAGAGAGCAAAATGTTATAGGAGGCAGCAGCGAGAAGCTGGTAGCTGGTGACCTGTCTCATAAGTTTGTTTTTTTCGACCGACCAGGCGAGGGCGCAGCCAATGACCAGGGCATGACGTGTTCTGGAAATGCGTATCAGGTTTCCCCGGCATCATGCAGGAACTCCTGCCCATTGTGTAGGTCTTGGGGAGCTCAAAAACAAAGCGGAGCCCGTAATTGAAGAGGCTATGTCTGACTCTGCGAGACTGCTGAAGCTGGCTTAAATTCGGGTTGGATGCAGTTTATGGATTAGCCGCCTATTTTGATTCGCGTTCGTCCCATCGCGATGGGTTTCTTATCGCCTTTGCATACTCATAAGCGGCGAACGCTGCACAAGGCATCTGGATTCGTGTATGCATACTATATTCTTGGACTTTTTCATTCTTCGATGGCCAAGCAGAGCAAGACGACTCAGGAAGGAAGCCCCATGCCGCCGGCTGCGTCGTTGGCGTGTTCGTACTATATTTGCACTTGCATAGTTTGCCCTGACCAGACATGTTTCATCAGCCTATCAGAGTATGTGGAGTTTCTGGGGGCACGTAAAGTGGCTTGGATTTCTTAACAACGTATGGTTATACAGTACGTATGTACGTTTTTGGGCGAAGCGTGGCGACGGCGCCTCTGGTGTTATGATCACTTGTTGGTTTGACCAGATGGTATGGCATGGGTACCCAAGCTTCTTGCGTATAATCTATGGGTGCGCATGCGTTTCATCCTTTATGAGAGCTGACATGGATGCATATGTGTATGCTTGCATATTTAGGTCCCTCATTACACTGCAAACTTGTAAGTTTGATCGCACTGCAAACTTAGAAGTTTGCGGTGTGAGGAGGACTGACACCTCGCTCCAGTCTAACTTCTTTGGTATCCCCTGTGGTAGGGTGCTTTGGTTCTGCGGAATACGGATCATACAGCGCGGGCTATTGCTTGTTGTGGGGCACACTATTCGGGTTTTGCGCAACGGGTGCGAACACGGTGGGATTGGATGAGATTGCTAAAGCGCGCCTGGGCTCTAGGTGGGTAGAATTAAACACTGCGACTATTAGTGTTTCGAGTTAGCCTCCTTGCAGCAGGGTTTCTCACCAAGTTTCCGCAATGACAGGGAGCTAACTACCGTGGTTCAGGGCACCTGGGATTGCGTGCAGGATATGCTTCTTTTTCTGCTGCATTTTGGCTGCGCACTGCTCTTGCAATTAGAGGAAACTCTGTAATAATGCCCATTCAGCCATTCACACCGCTTAATAGTTGGTAGTAGGCGTGGCTATGTTTGGCATGCCGTGATTAAATCAGTCACCCACAGGGAATAAGCGCAGTATGTGTGGGCTAGCTAGTGGACCTGAATATGTGAGCACCGTAGGGCCGTTATATTTGTATGCGTGCATCTATTGCCGTCATGTGGGGCAACCATACCTCCCGTGCCGTTATTGGGTTCTGTTTGGCAGAACGTATGCACATGATAAGGAGTCAGAATAGCAAAGGTGCAAAGAGCCTAGCAGCCAGGACAGTCCGTGTCACGTTTGTACCATGTGAAGGAAACTCATCCGCGTTTTGCCTGCATGTGCACGTTTACGTTTCATCCTTGGTGGCAGTTATTAATGCGGGTCTTCTTGAATGCCGGAGAAAGATGCTGCAGTGGGGGAAGACGCGTGGACGCGTTTTGCTTTAATTGCGTCTTTCTGTGGCATATGCTGTAACAGGGTGTGTAGGGGTTGCGATACGGCTTTGCAATACAGAGTGTGGCATTACAAGCGACCTCAGCGACTTGGTGAAACAGTGTGTGTGCAGCGCACCAGCTGCTCAGAGGCATCACCCATGAGGTGGTGACACAGGCCCAAGGCTCAGCATTATTGACTGTTTAACCCGTCGACGCACCGTAGGAATTGGTCCATTGAGGAAAGAATGGCGAATAGCGAGTACCACAATTGCGCCACCAACACTAGCTACTCATGGAGATTCCGCAATCAAGCGTTGAACCGCTAACTCATTCGGTAGCCGTTTGCGAACAAAAGAAAGTGGAAGCCGTATAGCAGGCGGGTGGTTCTTTCTCCACGTTAACCTCCTGGAGGTAGGGTTATTAGCGAAAAATGAATACCACAGTCGTCAGAGGTGAAAGGCCGAACAGGACGTTTAGGTGCGCCTAATGACACTCCTTCGTCGTCTTAAATTCCCGTTATCACTGGCCATAGAAAAATCATCGATTTGACAAGGAAGCCCCAAGCAGCCGGGCCCCCCTTGTCGCAGTTGATATCAAGTTTGCGTTCGGCCCGTTTGCCCTAGTTGAAAGAAGCTCCGCCTGGGGATAGAGGTGAACCCAGTACTTGGCGGCAGGCTGATAGATCTGCATCTGAAACATTCCTGTGGTTATGCAGCGTGACTGCGCTATTTAATGTCTGCTGTCTGGCGATGTGCCTTCTGGCGTTACCATCGCACATTGGTTTGGTCAGAAAGTATGCAGAGGCGAAGACGTCAGCGTTGCGGAGATGCGATTCGCCTATTACCTAGAACAGTTTGTAGCATAGCATGTTTGAAGCAAGCAACTCGAAAATATGCTCTCTTTTATCCTATGGGTATTGCCATGTTTCAGCTTGTACGACTAGAGATATTCATGCTGATGTGCATGCGTGCGGATTTGTGAGGTCGCACTATGAGGGGCAGTGGGCAAACCTTCGGCCCGGTTCTTCTTTTCCTTGGGTTCATTGTGTTTTAGAACGTTTCCACGTAGTGGTGCGTGTCAAACCTATAGAAGCGCTCGCGCCCCGTCTGGTATTGTATGATTCCTGCTGGCCTGCGCAGACGAGACGAAATGGATGGTGGATAGCGACACAGCCAGCAAGATTTGGCCGCATGCAAATGGCGCCTGCACACAAGAAGGCGACATGTGTATTGCAGGCATCTGTTTCTGGTTTGGCGATATTAATAATGGTGCTTCGCTCTGGGGGTCGGTGCAATTTTAGGGTTTCACTGAAAATGTTCAAACCATCCATCCTACGGCACGGTGTTTGGAGCACAGTTCCATAACCCGCAGACATGAACATGTCTGCTGATTATAGAACTATTGCAGGGCACCCGGGTACGTGTGTGGTATAAATGATGTGCGTCTTGTACACTTGAATGCCGTTCTCTTTCCAATAAAACCCGCTTTAAGATGGACGTCCCAAAGAAGCAGCCGTGTCGCCCTGTTACGTTTGGCCTTGGTTCACGTGCCCTTTGTGATCTCAGCGCCCGCCTATCGTTCGGACAATACTCCCTACTGGGCGGCTACTTGCATCTATTAGCATGCAGGTCAACTGCTCAACTCTGCCTCCGCAAGTGGCCAATTTTTGTTGGCGTTATGATCACCAGCTGCTTTGCCCAGGGCGTATGGCTGTTATGACAAAAAGATATTGCGCTTAGACCTTTTTCTACGTCCCAGGCTATCCGCTGGCATCGTGGATGTAAATGTCGGTGCATGCCGGCCTATGAAGTCTCAGCGTTGGGAAAAGTGGGACTCGGTTCTGCTTTAACCCTACTCATTGTCTGTTTCTAATGTGGCGGGGAGTTCCGGAGGTTCGATATGCGTTTTCAAGGCATATCGCGGCGCAAACGATCTCATCGAAATGGCGACGCAGCATGCAGTTCAGGTCGCTAATATATGATGTTGCCTCTGCCGCGTCGAAGCGGGGGAAGAAGAGGCGCCGTGGGGTCGAATACCCGGGCAAGAAGAACAGTGTTAAAAGCATGTAACTTGCACGAAAATACCTTAAGCAGCAGGAGCACTGTGTAGCTGTTGGGTAACACAACCGAGTGGGGAACCCGTAGTGCATTTGGCTGTGTCTGGTTAGTGGAGATTTCTTGAGCGGTCTGTGAGCCGGAGTATGTAAAATTGATCAATGGGCCAGCAATATAGGTTCGCGATCGTGACGTCAATGTAAAATGTTCATCCTACTCAAACATAGAACATAGCAGGCAAAAGCAAACGACAAGCAATACATAGGCATGCAAGCACGTGAAGTTGAAAATGTTCAAGAAGTATTTTTTGAGAATTTTCAACATCGGCTGGTCTTCCAACAAGCAGAAATTCGACAAGGATGCCTTTGGCTGCTAGGCGCTTCGCGCGGCAGTTAGTGTGAAAATTGCCTTCATTTGTGTGTGCGGATTCAATTCAGCTTCATCACTCAACAGGCGTAGATGCGTGTGTTGGCGGAGGTATAGGGGGCATGTACTTAGGAGCTTCGCGGGGTTATTGTATATGCAACTGCACGTTTATGGGCATGATCTGGTGAAATCTCCTGTGGCGACATTATCGCGTGCTGTTTTGGCCAGCAAGTATGCACTTGACAAGAATCTAGAGTTGCGATGATGAGGTGCATTCACCACCTAATTTAGTTCGTAGCAAGGTTGTACCATACGCACCGAATCCGCCATTTGGGTACGGGTTTCGGTATTGTGTAAGAGTGTTTGATGACAGGCATTGATGTTTGTATCAATGTGTGCATAGTTATTTAGCTGTAGTTTTATAAGCAGTGTATACACCTTTCGCTCTAGCCGTGCCCGCCTTTGGCATCTACTGGGGACGAATGACTTGACGCCGTGATATGAGGTTGCGAGACAGACTGAGATCTTCCAAGCGATCTTATTCAATAGGTGACGCACAGCGCAATATGTGATGGAAGGCAGCAGTGACTAGACGGCGAATTGCGTCAAGCGTTTGGTAAGACTGACGGTCAGCCAGACTATATATCGTGGTTGTTGTTGTACGGAAGAAGGAAATAGCGAAGCGCCAGCCACAGCCTATAGCCAGGCCAAAACGATTTATGTAGTGAGTAACGATTGCTGGGCAGAAGAACGTCGAGGCAATAGCTCTTTGTGTGGTTGCTGGGTGATACGACAGAAAACTGAACCCGTAGTGCTGGCGGGTGTTCCTGTTTATACCAGAATAATCAAGGTCTAGCCTGGACGGAGCAGGAGAAATTCATGAATCTGCTACAGATGTGCCTTTGAGCTAGCCATTTTGCGGCAATGTATTCGTATTGCCCTTGCATAATTATCAGCGCAAGCATGGTGCAGGACGCCCAACGTAGCGTGCACGATACTTCTACGTCGTCTTAAATTCCTCGATTGCCACTAGTCTTTAAACAAGAGACAAGTCAGCACGGCTGCAGCAAGCAGCCAGCTTTGCCATTTCCCAGTTGATATCAAGTTTGCGCTCGGCCCGTTTGCCCTAGTTGAAAGAAGCTCCGCCTGGGGATAGAGGTGAACGCAGTACTTGGCGGCAGGCTGATGGATCTACATCTGAAACATTCCTGTGGTTATGCAGCGTGACTGCGCGATTTAATGTCTGCTGTCTGGCGATGTGCCTTCTGGCGTTACCATCGCACACTGGTTTGGCCAGAAAGTATGCAGACGCGAAGACGAGAGCGTTGCGGAGATGCGATGCGTCTATTACCTAGAACAGTTTGTAGCATGTTTGAAGCAAGCAACTCGAAAATATGCTCTCGGTGCTCCTATGGGCATTGCTATGTTTCAGCTTGTACGACTCGAGATATTCATGCTGATGTGCATGCGTGCGGATTTGTGAGGTCGCATTATGAGGGGCAATGGGAGAGCGTTCTAGTTTTTGCTGTGTGTGTACACACAATATGCGGGAGTAGGAAGCATCGCCAACTGAGTCACTTGCGTTAAATGCATTGTAGCATTGATGGCCATAACGGTCATGTACGATTTCTGTTATGTTTTAAAATGCGAAATTAGTGTATGGTGGGCCGCAGCTGACGAGGTGGCCAGCACCAATCACGAAAATGTGCTTGAAGCTTGCACAAAAGTAAGGGGGGAGTTCGTGGCGCAGGCTGCTTGTTGTCTTGGCGTGTTTAGGTATATTTTGCACTTTCGGAATATACACATATTTGGGTAGGCCACTAATGCTCTTCCAAACTAGCTATTGTTCTCTACAGCTTTCGTAGCACTATTCCGGAATCCTTATAGGCGAATGTCTTCCAGGAACTTAGGGACAGGTGCAGTATACATATTTTTGTGTTGAATAACATACGACTCGAAAACGCCGTCCAACGTAGCCAACTGCATCGTCCTGTAGTTGCTATTAAGCTTGTTTTCGTTTCTCTTGCCGTGGTTGAAACTGGCTGTATCTACCGATTACAGTCTACCCAACATTTTGGCGTCGAGCTAGCAGACCTGCAAGGGTGAGTATAATGGGTTATTGATTTTATTACCAGAGTTTGCGGCCGCCATATGCGATGCTTCCTGTGGCGTTACGACAACGCTGGCTTCCGCAGAAAGTATGCCCTTCGTAGGGAATTCGGGTGCTCGGACAGGTTGTGGCTAGACCACGTTGCATGCTGCCTGATGGACGGTAAAGGTGTATATGTTGATGCGTGCCTTGAGCATGAGGAGACGTGGGAGATTCTTTCTCCTGACCAGCTGCTTCTTTGTTGTCTACTCTGGCAGGGTGTTTTTGACCTGCTATTTCAGCTTATGAATGACTCTACATACGATGCCATCGAATTGATGACGCAGTATATTTGAAGCGCACTAAGCATCAGGACACAACAGTGAATACGCGGTGATGTCTACCTCGCGCAAAATTAGCATTCACGGCGCACTCAGTTACAGATGATTCTAGTTCCGTAAAGGGCAGGAAAAGGGGTGGCCTAGCCGTGTCAACGGACGCTGCCAGCACGATTTGAGTGAACTCGTACGGCGCTTCCACGGGGAAAATGGAGAGGCAAGCGTTTGCCTACTAGGTATCCGAAGAAGGCGGAATCGGAAGTGCAGGACGGTGTCTTGTTATTGTTCTGCTACGTGTTACGCTCTATAACACTTGGGCTACGTGCAGTTGATCAGTGTGTTACTGATAGTCTTTCGGTTTATTTCAATCACAGCAAGCTTACGTGTGCACGCTTACAGTCACCCATTGATGCCTTCTCTGGCGTTACGACTGATCTCTGCTTTGCCCAGGAAGTATGCAGTCGATAAAGGGCGAGAAGTGGGGCGATGCAATGCGTTCAGCAACTAGAACTATTCGCTGCAAGTTCGACGCATGCGGGTCAAAATCAAAATTAATTTTCCGACGATTATGAGCGCTGTATCCATTCAGATTGTATGAGAGAACATAGAGGAAGGTGTGCATGCATGCAGGTTATATATATGAAGCTGCAGTGTGAGAAGGGATATGGATCCATTTCGCTTTGGCCATGCTTTCCTGTGTCATCTACTGTTGAGCCGCATTTCGGCGATGGAATACGTTTTGACAGGGTGTAGCGTGATATAGTAAGCGTTCTCGGTCAATTGGTGCCGCAGTTCATGTGCAACGCAATACGTGAGGCACTTGTTTGGGGACTGCAGGGACAATGCAATAGTTTGTACCAATAGCGTTGGCGACCTGCCCGTTGTGTATGCGTGTTATTCAACGAAGAGGGGAAATAAGGTATGGCGGCCGGCTGACCGCCCGGGCAACACGCATTGGGTGCATAAAAATCACGTTTCTGCGCAGGAAGGCAGATTTCACAGTGCAGGCAGGTTTTCCTATCTTGGTTTATCTTAATGCTGTATTATGTTGCTGAGTAGATGGAGCTCTTGGCGCCTTGCTAATGCTGGTCGAACTAGCCGTCTCGCGGCAGGGTGGTGTAGGTTGCCTCCTTCCGTGCACTATCCATCTTCTCTAAGTTCATCTTTTAGGGTTGTCCTTGGTTTCCCAATAAGAAGCAGTCTGCAGGGAAGTCCATTGCACCCAGCTGCACTGTTCCACAATTGGCACAAAGCCTGTGCTTCTTTCGCTTGCCATTGTTGAAGCCAATTCCCTCTGCTGGTAGCAGTGTATGCCGACTCTGGGGGAGGTGTTGGAAGCCTGCATGTGTGAGCGTCGTGAGATTGTGCGATTTGGGTAGGCCCCTCTACTCGGTGAAGTGGCGAAGCCCTATGAGTCGTTACGTTCCCTAGGAGGTTTGCACAGGAAGTATGCCTTCAGTAGACGTTTGCGTATGCATCCGTGGCTGCCACCAGACAGCCGGATGAAAATCAGAACCAAGAACCTTGTATTGTTCTTTCTGTGTTCGTTTCTGTGTGGTGGCGTGTTCCTGCACTGCAGTATGGGCTGGCCCGACATAACGTAACGTCGGAGCGTGTTCAGTTATTTGGGGACGCATTACGTTGTAGAGGGGGACAGCGATGCTGTGGTTTATGTCATGCTCGATTTGACTGTTGCTCAGTCCGGCATGATTGTTCTGTCCCTAAAACCTAAACGTAACAGACGAAGGGCGTCACTCGCCCGCAGCCAACGACAGTCGTGTACATCCGCTCTGAGCTTGCACGCAAGAGGGCGCATTTCATTCTGCAGGTTGGTTCTTCTGGTTTGGTCAGATAAGCAATGTTGTTTTGTATTCGAAGCAGGCGCTGTGTATGAATGAGCCACTGAAATACTTCCGAGATAGCCCGTTGGCGGCAGGATGTCCGCAGCGTTCTGCATGCTCCTTAAAGCCAAAGGTGATGCAGGACGCCTTGATGAAGTACCCTGAATATACCTTATGGGGCTCAGACATTTTCGACTTTGCTTGGTCTTTTAGCAAGAAGCTATTTGGCTATGATGCCCTCTGCGGCAAGGCGCACAGCTGTGCAGTTGATACTAAATTGGTTCTTGCTTCGCTTACGCTGGTTGAAGGCTCTTATGTCCGCCATTAACAGGATGTTCCGTATTTGGCGGCGGGGTGATGAGCCTGGATCTGTGAGCATCGTGCATTTATGCAGATTGTGTGCGTATGTATGCGGGTCCTGTGCAACGAAGCAGTATCTGATTTTGCGCTGGCGCCCCGGTTTGACCAGGACGTACGCCCCAAGTTGCACGCATATATGCGTTTGCGCATTGTGGGTCCTTCGGCGTTTCAATCTGTCTGGTGGCAGTCACTGATGTGTATGTAGACCCATAGAGTTGCAGTGTGTGAAGAAGAGCCAGGGCGTTCTGTTTTTAAATGCGTTTGTTTTGGTTATCTCTTGTGATGGGGGGTCTTGTTGCTGCTGTACGCAGGCACGAGAGAGAGCGTATCATTGCAGAGGATCTCAATGAACTGGTGGTGCAGTGTATGTGTAGCACAATACATGGTATGTGGCAGCCACAGCCACACGAAGTGGTTTCTGTAGACTGCGTAGTAGCATTGGGTTTCATCCCAGTTAAGTATGGTGGCAGGTATTTGCTCAGACCGGGGATTGCAAACAGCTGCATGCGGGCAACGGAACGGCGCAGCCAACAACTGCGTAAACATTGCAGGCGCATGGACGAACGAACACAGAAGCTAGGTCATTGTGTTGATATTACATCACCCAAGAGAAAGTGTAATTCGTAGTGCAGGTGGATGGTTTTGGCCAAGGTGCATTACATGGGCTGTCTTGGGGTTCACTTAGGTGCTTTTTGTGAATGCACCACAGGCATTCTTTGGAGTTAGGCTTCTCATGTCAGGATGTTGGTATCACGCTTCCATAATCGCAGTAGATGAGCGCTCTACCTGTCACCTGTTTTTTCGTGGGGACTACATCTCTTTCTTCTTCATGTTTTGATCCGGGTTGATCTTCGAGCACGAACCCCGGAACTGCAATGCAATGCGGCCAGGTGCACGGCATTGCGGTTAGTGCCAGCTTATTTGCCGTGAGGTAAAGTAACTTAGTCTGTCGATGGATGTATACGCTGTAGTTGGCGTAGAGGTATGGGGCCTGGATGTGTGAACATCTTGAGGTTGTGCAGTTCGTGTTCGCGCCTTAAACTTAGCGGCTTGGAGAAGCCTTCTCTGAAGTTGCGGCCGAAGGCTGTTTTGGACAGAAAGTATGCAGGTGACAAGGAGAAGGATTTGCGGAGATACGATGCATTCAACAACTAAAACAGTGTGTAGCAAGCCTGAAACACGCTAATCGAACTCCTAGCCTCGCCGCGATCAGGAGCATTGCTACAACTCAGATTGTATGATAGCAGACACGACCGTTGCCGTGGTTGCATAAAGATGTATGAATCTGCAGCGTGGGAAGAGATTTATGAAGCTTCGGCGTGTGAAGAGGTGAATACATGCTTTGTTTTCACTGTGCGAAGCCTTCTATGCAGTTGCGATCGCAAGTTGATTTGCGCAGGCTGTATGCCTTATCCCAACAGTGTTTCTGCGTCTGGACGTTATGGGTCTTCTTACGTTTCAGGTTGCTTCATGTCGGGCATGGATGCATACGTGCTCGCATGCGAACGTCTGACTTTGCGATGTGACGGAAAATGGGCGTACGTCTACCTGTAACCCTGCTCCTGTGCATGACGCACTTTTGGAGGCTCTTGCGGCCCGGTCGAATGCGTTTTGAAACCCATAGTGATATTCCCATGGGCATCCATAAACTGGGGACGGCGTATATGCGGAGTGCAACACGTGGTAAGGGCCAGCGGCTACTACATGGTGATTTGTGTTAACCTTGTAGTAGTACTGACAGTCATCTCGGTTATGCGCCATAGTAAGATTGTCCAGCGTCGGGGAATGCAAGCCAGGCCATGGCGAGGGATTAACCGGCACGCGCGGTGTAAATACGTTTTGTGCTTACGCGAAAGAACGAGGAACCACAAGCTCATCGTGTACCTTTTCGCTTACAAAGACGAAAACATACCTTGTAGTGCATGCTGGTATTCCTGGTTAGCGGATACTATCTCGGCTGTTTTGGAGTCGGTGCAGGTGCCGTTTATGAATGCCTTGAGAATGACATTTTAAGGGGAAGTGTTCATCGACTTCCAATACAGTACTCAGAGGTGAACGAGAAGCAGTCCATAGTTGTGTTCGCACGTGTTTTTAATGTACGACTCAAACATTTTAGATTTTGGCTTGTCTTGCAGCAAAAGTTGATTCGACAGCGTTTCGTGCAGCCACCTGCATTGCTGCGCAATTGGTATAAAGCTTGCACTTGGCTTGTTAGCCTTGGCTGAAACCTGCCCCGTCTATAGACGGGCGTCTACACAGTTCTTGGCGGGGGAGGTGGCGAATTGCACATGCTAGCATGGCGGGATTAAGTAGTTTGTGTGCGCGTGTCTACAAGCGTAGCGTAGGGGTGTTGTTGCTCGCCGGCCAGGCAGTATGCACATGATTAGGAACACGAGCTGCAGAAGTGCGATGCCTTCAGCAACTAGAACAGTCTGTAGTAACTCCGGGGCACGCTGATCAAATGTGCTTTATCAGCCCGGTTATGGGTACTTTTACGTTTCAGATTGTAAGAGTGCAGTCATGGGTGTATATCTGCATAGATGCAGGTTTATGGAACTGGGATGTGAGAGGATGGGAGGGCGCGTTTCGTTTTGCCTGTGCTGTTCTCTAGTGCTTGCTGTTTGGCGGTGTTTCAGCTTTGCGGATTAAGCTTGCACAACCGGTTTGAACAACCGGGTCAAGCATTACACGTGGAGTAGTGAATTAGTGACGAAGTATGTCGGCAGCGCAACACCTAGTAGCAGACGATAAGGAAGACGAAGTGCTTACTGTCCAACGTTAACTTGCATTTGCAATCCGGCAGACTACGTATGACCATTGAAAGGCGTTGGCTGCTGCGGGCAGCGCCGCTTGCACGTCGTCTCTGCATTTACAGAAAAGGAGGCGGAACTGGCGCGGGGGAATGTTTTTGCTTTATACGGATTAGTTACCTTGTTTCCTATTATGAGTAGGTGCGACTTGTAATGTTGTTGGGGAATGCTTTTGATTTGTACAGATTAGTTGCCTTGTTTCATGTTATAAGCAGATGCGACTAGCCTGTCCCGCGATGCCTAGCTGGTTAGTTCTAGTCATCGCAAGACAGGCTGTTCGCAGCACCGCTTCACAATCATCAGCAGCGAGCGTGAGGCAGGGCGCATTGCTTAATACACCCTGTACATCTCATATGTTTTGAGCACTTATGATTCTCTTCGGTTTTCCAACACAAACCGATATGAGAAGCACCTGGCACAAAGCCAGCTCCGCTGCCCTGTTGTTGGCGTTAAACATGGCATTGGTATGAATGCAGCTATTCAGGAATCCATGCCGTACTTTGAAGAACTGGGGGAGTGCATGCATAAGCATCTTGGGAATATGCAGTTTAGGTGTTCTTGTCTACTCTCGCGGACTTGTATGCTTTGACATTATGATCGATAGTTGGTTTGCCCAGGAAGTATGCCCTTAAGAGAAAACTCCTATGCCTGAAAACGTTATGGGGCTTTCCATCTCTCAGGTTGTCTGCTAACAGGCATTGGTGTTTGTGTCCACGGGTAACGCTGTGGGCAGTTGGAGGGCAAGAAGCATGAGCTCATTTTGCTTGAGCCGTGCTCTTCTATGGCGCTGCCTGGGTGAGAAAGTTTTCTCACACCAATATGCATTTGCAAGGTAGGCTGTGGCAGCACATACTGTTTCATTAAATGAGTGACTCAGTTTGGATGCAATGCAGTACGGGGTGTGAGATGGCAGTTACTTAGTGGCGACTTCGGCAAAAGCTTCAGCAGTATTGACGGCTAGCTCGAATGTAATAGCTCCGAGGTGAAGGGGATAGCTAAGAGGGAGCTATGGCCAAAGCCGCGACCAAGAAGATCCGCTCAAATGCTCGTGGTGCTTTTTCGAAAGTACGCGAAACTACATATCGTGTAGGTTTTCGGCAGCACGAAGGAAAGGGGAGCCCGTGATGCATTCGGGTGTCTTTGGCTAGCCCACATTACATGACCTGTTTTGGGCTCGAAGCATGTGCAATAAGAGAAACATGTCACTGGCTTCCACTAGCACCGCAACATAGTGCCCAGAGTCTGACGAGGAGCAACCCGCAGGTTTGCACGCAGCCTTTGCTACTGGAGCGTCTTGACTATTTCGATTTTCGTGAGTCTTCCAACAAGAAGCAATTCGACGAAGACGTCTCATGAAGCTATCTATTTCGTATCGAGCGTAATATTAAGTTTGCGCCTGGTTCGTTTGCCCGGGTCCAAATCATCTTCGTCTTGAGATGGAGGTATACGTGCTGGATATGTATAGGTTATGCACGTATGTGCCTCGCGGAGTTGAACAGTGTGTGAGCCTTCACGGGCTTGGAATTCCGAAGCCTTCCCTGGCATGGTGATCGCTCACTGTTTGCGTCAGGCAGTATGCATATAATCAGGAGCAAGATTTGCGGAGATGCGATGCGTTCAGCAACTAGAACAGTCTGTAACACCTCTGCTGAGCTCACCAATCCATTTCATCTTCTAGCAGCGTTTACTTGTACGGTTACATTTCAGGTTGTATGAAAGCAGAGATGGATCCATGTTTGCATGCAAGAGGATTTGGGGACTTGCAATAGAGGGAGAAAAGGTGGGTGGGGGTGGGTTGGACCTGCAATATGTGTTCGCGAGACAGAGTGAACCACTTGAAGCGGCCTGAGTGGATTGGCGATCTGGTATGCGCACGGCGCAATAGTGGTTAGAAGCAGGCGGAAAGCAGTGGTTTGCGTTGAAATTTCAATAGCAAAAGCCGTGTAGCGCCGACAGCGCCACCAACATGAATTTCGTATACCCATGCGAAGCGTGCGCGGAAGGAGGCTGACCCCGCAGTACAGGCATATGTTTATAGCTTCCCCCGCGTAACCACGCTGCTTCGTGTTCCTCGTAGATGCAGTGTACGCTTGTGTCATGGAAGGCCTTTCAAGCTAGCCATCTCTTCTCATTGTTTTCGTAGCACCGTTCCATCGTCGTAAGAGGTGAACGTGATGCAAGGCACATCTTGGGCTCTTCCAACATGAGGCGACTCAAGGACGTCCCATGCAGCCTGCTGCTTTATCCTGCAATACCTGCATCGTGGGGGTGCGCAGTTTGTGTACGCGCTTTGGAGACCACATCGCATCTAAGCCGGCGGCGTTTGGCGTGGTGTCGCGCTGACTTGCCCAGGGAGTATGCCCTGAGTAGCAAAGTAGCAGCACGGCTGTATGATGAAAGCCACGCATGTATATATGTGTGCATGCCGATTTATGGATTTGCAGAGTCAAACGAAGGCGGAAGGTTTTTGGCGCTGCGGCATGCACGCACGATAATGGACTCAGGAAAGTGGTCACTTTGGAATGGGTTTGGCTATGCGTGATGGTACTTGATCTGCGGAGTAGGTGAATAGAAGAGGACGAGCAACACCTCCTTTGCTGTCCGTGTTCTCTGCGTTCAGCACGATCTGTGTGAACATTCACGGCACTTGCGCGAAAAAAACGCGGAGCCACTATCCCAGTGTGTGACTACTAAGTGTGAGGCCGAGAAAACTGTACGCTGTTTTATAAACTGGTGGTTCTGTTTCCGCTAGGTCTGTTGTGCTACTTTCATTTAGGGGTAGGAGCAGCTTTTTGAATATATCAGGGATGCGTCTTAGCGCGGCAGGCTGACCGTAACACTTTTCCTCAATCGTCAGAGGCGAAAGGGCCGCAGTCCAACCACGTTCGCACGCATGCTGTACCTTTTATGCGTACGACTTCTCTTTGGCCTTTGAAGCGTTAGGCTGGGGGGCGTTTGGCACGACGAGGTCGGGATGAATCCTGTCCGTTTCCAGGAGTATACGTAGTAGTTGGCGATTAGCAAAAGGGTTTGCACGCGTGACCATCGTGGGGTAGTGCAGGTTGGGTGCGGGCAGCTACGGGACAAGTTTGGAGAAGACTTCTCTTACTTTACGTTACTTCTTTTATTTACGTTCAGGTGATTTTTCACGCAGGAAGTATGCACGCTGATGAAGACTCAGATATGCGGGGGTGCCGAGAGCTGAGCAAGTCGAGCCACTTCTATGGAGTGTGAAGAACGCGAAGCAAACTCCCCTTTATTGGGGATGTTTCTACACTTTGGACCCTCTGGTGGCAGGCGTGCATGTGTTTGTGTATGCGTGCCGATGTATAGTATTGCCCTGGGCTATTTCAACGTTCTATGCTTTGTCATCTGCTTGCTTAGGATTTTTTTGCGCTGCTCAATCGGTTTGCGAAGCAACACTTGGCAGTGCGAATGCTCTTAATCAATTGCTGATGAAGCACGTTTCCAAAGTAACAAACACTGAGGCAGCGACCAGGAGTGAAGGCCTCTTATCCAGTGATTCAGGAGTATTTACTGTTTGACCGGCTATGTATATTGACAGTTGGTCTACGAGGGACGGGAAAAACCTGTGGAAGGCGGATGCGAAGGGCGCGGTCAGCACGAATGACGAATTGTATACTTACTCATGGCGGCTGAATGAAAGAAAGCGGAATTGCCAGCTCAGTATGCAACTTTTGGGCTCAGGTTTTAGCTGTTGGGAGACATAAGAAGAGCGCTGGCGTAGTGTAGTCGGATATTTCTACTTTGCCAGGATTGCAAAGTGGCTCTAGGTTCCGGCAAGGGCGGCTTATGAACGGGCCATCGCAATTCCTTCGTTTTAGCACTTCAGCGGCACGACCTTCGTAGAATCTTTCCGTATTGATAAGAGAATAGCGCAACACAGGCGTTCACCCTGTTGCGCATCATGCGCTTTTTTCGTCCTTAGCATTTGCCATTTTCGTTGGTCTGCTAGTAAACAGTGCCCAACCCGCTAGAACGCCGCATGCAACCAACTGCATCGCCGCACAATTTGCCTATTCGCGCATTCGCTCTGATTCAAATTAGATTTTTGTGCTGATAGAGGTGTACCCAGTATTTGGCGGACACGGAGGAGGACTACCTGCGTAAGCCTCGTCGGCTTCAGCACTCCGCGTGCTTGCGTTAAGGTCCACCGAGCGACGAAGCCTCCTCCGGCGTAGCTATCGCGCCTGTTTCTGCCAGAGCGTATGCAGAGTAGAAGCAGCCAGAGGGGCGATACATTCGGCAACTATCACCCTTTAAAACAAGCTTGAAACAAGCTAATAGAAGTCGGCTCCCAGAAGCAGCTAGGGTTACTGTAACCTTTCAGCTTGTACGGGGTCAACTGTGGATGTTGATGTACTCTGACCTCGGGCCATGGAGTTGTATTGGGGGAAACGGTGGCATCACGTTTCCCGTAGATCTGAGTCTTTTTTGATGCCTACTTCTTTGGGGGTGCTTGTGCGCTGCATTGTGCGTCTACGAAAGGACGGGTTAAGGCAATGGTTCTCACATAAGAATGTGATGCAATATGTGTGCAACATAATACGTACTATGAGTCAATAGTGACTAGGCAATGACGTATGTCAATTGGTCAGTGGCGTTGACCGACAGCTATGTTATGGACGATTGCAGTTCGGGTGAGGAGGACGGAAACAGCGAGGGGCCGACTACGGCCGAGGGTCACGACAAGGCGGACAGTCTAAATACTCATTGTGCTTCCAGGAAAGAACACGGGACTGCGCGCTTATTTGCGTAGCTATTGGGCAACACAAAAGACGGATGAGATGAGAGAAAGGAGAATCCGTAGTGCAGGTGGGTGGCTCAAGTTTGGCGGGATTACTTGAGCTGTTTTGGGTCAGGGATAAGAGCAGTTTATACGTGTGTCACTGTTATTCCCTGGATATAGGCCTACTGAAGCACGGACGTCCTAGAACTCTTCTACAGTCATACGAGGTGGGCGTAACAGGGATTACATAGGTCAGCATACAAGGAATATCTCCGCTGTGCAAACGAGGGTCCCGCAAGTATGATCATAGTAGGGTTGTGCGGTTTGGGTCTGTGATTTGAAGTCGGCGGAGTGGCGAAGCCTTCTCTTGTTTTGCAATTGCCTTCTGGTTTGGCCAGGAAGTATGCATGTGAAGAGGACAGACGTGTAGGGAGGTGCGATGCGATTAGCAACTATAAAAGTTTGTAGCATGTTTCAAAAGTTCTATGTATAATTCTCCCATTAAGGAAAGGTTGTCTGTGCTCTAACGTTTCAGAAAGTATGCAGAGATGAGCGCACATCTAGATGCGTCTCGGGCTATGAAGTTCAAGTGTTAGGAGAAGCGGGGCGCCTCCTCGTCTATTCGTGGTCGTCGTCGGCATCTACTGTTTGGGTTTGTGGGGCGGCTAGGTTTGCATGAATGTAATGTTTTTCGCCATAAAAATGCTCCTGGTATTGTTGGTCCTGCTTGTTCTACGAAAACGGCTGTTTGCAAAGGACCGTCCATGCAGCACGCTGAGTCGTTGTTCAAGTATCGCCAGCCTACGTTTGGGTCGTCTACCCTGACTTACACTAGCTTTCTCTGCGGATAGAATAGAACGTAATCTTTGCCGGAGCGGTAGGAGAAGTGAGTGAGTGAGCATCGTGGGGGTGAGCAGCTTGTGGGAGTGTGATACGACCATTGGTTTGGCGAACCCTCCCCATGCATTACTATTGCACGGCATTTTGGACAGCATGTATGTATATTATGAATATCCAGAGGTGCGGAGATGCGATGCTCACAGCTTCTACAGTGGTGTGTAGCACGTTTGATGCATGCAAATAAAGTTCATCCTTCCTCTGTGTCTAGCGATACGGCAACCTTCCAGATTGTATGAGGGGCGGCTTGGATGCAAATGGGCATCAGTGACGACTTACGAACTTCCATTCTGGGAAGGTGTGGCACTGAGTTTTGCTTAAGTCGTGTTCTTCAGTTTGGTGTCTACTGAGGCGGGTAGTTTATGAGCTGTTGTTGGGCTTGGATGTAGATTGGATTACTACGACCGTTCTCAGTGACCTGATGACTCAGCACATGTGAAATCTAATACGGGGCTAGAGGCAGCAGTGATGATACTGTGGTTTACACCGGACGTTCTGTAGCATTTGCGATTAGGCCGGCTATGTATGAAAGTAGTTATATTGCGGGCAAGGGGAGTTTCGAATAGCGTGACGGGGCTGACAGAACAGCCAGCATAAACTGTGTTGAATTCGAGCACAAAGAGGCATAATTGGTAGTGAAGGCTGATCTTTCTAGCTCGACCAGATTACTGGAATTGCTTTTGTTTATGTTCGATGTTCGAATTTTGTCCAATTTACGTTTGTGTTACTATTCCTTCAAGCGCCGCCTCATAATGCTTGAAGGCCAACATGGTCAAGAACAGTTGGGCCCTTTTGTAGGATACCTTCTTGGGCTCTATCATTGATTCTCGACGCCCTTACAACAATAACAGGTTTGCCTAGGATAGCGTATGCGGCCAAACGCCATCGCTGCGAAGTTGGCGCTACCCTTGCGCTTGTTTCTTGTTAAACTCTATCTAATCTGCCTGCAGGAATATAAGCCGAAAGTGGCGTAGAGCTAGGGAACCTGGAAGTCTGACGAAAACGGGATTATGCAGTTTGTTTGCACGCGCCTGCGCATGCAGTGATTTGAATCCTTTCCTGGAGGTGTGTTTGTTCGCCGGTTTGGTCAGAAAGTGTGCCCTTATTGGCTAGCTTTTGTGCGAGTAGAATGCATCAAATGTGCACAATGTCAGGCCGTCTGATGACAGGTATGGTTGCGTATCTCCATCCATGCCGATTTGCGTATTTGCAATGTGAGAAGAATTTGGTGCTAGCTCGGAGGCTACGCTATGCGGAGTGGTGGCGTGGCATGTGTGTGATGCGCAGGTGATGCGCAGGTGTTTAGCATTTTTCTGTACGGCTGTGTATGGTGGCAGCTGTTCTGCAGAGACACACAATAGCAAAGAGCCGGCCGCGGCCAAAGGCGGGCGCAACATCAACCGTGTACATTCTCATGGGGATCGCACGAAAAAAAGTGGATCTCCCAGCTTGTTGTGTAGCTGTGGGATTACATAAACGAAAACTGAACCCGCAATGCAGGCTGCTGACTTGTTTTTCGACAACCCTAGAGCTGCTTGGGCTTAGGGAAGCGTCACTTCATGAGTATGCCACAGATGTCCTTTCGACCTACCCTTATCGCGCAGGGGTGTCCGCTGCATTTTTCCATAATAGTAGATGTGCCAGCAAATGGTCCGTAGCCGCCTTGAGTTTTTGTATTATTGTTTTCTTTCCAGCCAGCAGAGCCGGCAGTACAACCAATTGCATCGTTGTGAGATTGGGTGTAATGTTCGAGCTTCATTCGTTGGCCACTATTTGAATTAGCTTTGCCTGCCGATAAACGCAGAATCATGCGTGTCTGAGCATTGTGGGATCCTGCAGGTTGCGTGCATGAGCTGAAGGGTTCTATGTGGAGAATCTTTTTGTGGCGTTGCGGTCGCGCGCTGTTTTAACCAGGATGTATGTGGATGATGAGGGGACAGAGTTGCGCACATCCGATGTGGTGAGAAACTTCAACAGTTCGTAGCAGGTTGGAAGGGCACTTCAATCGAATTCGCCCTGCACTAGATATGTTACTGTAACGTCTCAGCTCGTATGATGAAATTGGCATACATGGAGATACACTCCGGGTTATGAAGGTACAGTGTGAGGAGATATGGGGTGCATTCTGGTTTAATCATGGCGGCCATCGGCATCTACACTATGGAGCTGTCTCGGGGCAGCTTTATGTTTTTCCGAGACACCATGGTACATGGCAAGGGATTTCAGCGAAGTGGCGAGTCAATATGCAAAACAGTGCGTGGTATGGGGCAGCAAACCGCTCGTTGTGAACTGCGCAGAACCGTCAGTTGCATTGATGATAAGCGGGTTATTCATGGCTGTACTGATGGAGGATGCAAATTGTTGGTTGTGGGCGGCGACGCGGTCAGGTCGAACTGTATAGGCATCCATAGCCTTTGAACGGCATGACACGCAACTGCCAACTTATTGAGCAGTCGTTAAGCGCCACGAAAGAAACTGGACTCCGTAGACCAGGGGGGTGGCTCTGGTTGGTGGGATTACTTGATCTGTTTTGGTTTCGGGGTAGGTCCAGTTTATGGATGCTTCATGGATGCGTCATTGATACCCTGTGGAGACAGCCCTCGTGCTACAGGCTATTCGTAACAGAAATCTATAAAAAAAAGGCGGGCAAGATACAGGACAGCCAGGTTCTCGTTCATGCAGTACCCTTTTCGTAATGGAGATGTTCCTGATATGGTTGGCCCAGCAAAAGGGCCGCCCGTGACGGACTCTATTCAGCCAGCAAGATCGTTGTACAGTTGGTATCAGGGTTGGGAATTTGATTTATCTGTGGACAGAGGCATGCACAATAGTTGGCGGACAGTTGGGAAAGCGCAAGTGGGCATCGTAGTGTTTTGCAGCTTGAAAGCACACTTAGGGGGCCACAGTCCGGCCAAGCTTCCTCTACCATTGCAATCGGTGCGGTGCTTGCCAGAAAGTGTGCAAATAATAGTTATCCTCAGTTGCGGAGGTGAGGTGAATTTGGCCAGCAGAATATCCCGTAGCAAGTTTGTAGCATGCGAGTCAAGCTCGTCCTCCAGGTGCCATCGTCGACAATGAAACGTTCCAGCTTGTATGGGAGCCGAAACGGATGGTAATGTGCATGCACCCGGGCATATGAAGTTGCAGTATTTGATGAATTGGGTGCGTGTTTTGCCTCGATAGTGGACTCCTTTGGTTTCTAGTGTTCGAGGGTGTCTCGGTGCTGCTATATGCGTCTGACCGGCATAATGTAACACTGCAGGTGTTCTCATTGAGCAAGTGACGAAGTGTGCATGTAGCGCTATATGAGGTATGGGGCAGCAGCTAAAATGTTGTGATTCTTCCTGAACTACATGTAGTTCAGACTCCCAAGGCGGATACGGAAGAACGTGGACAAGCCAGATTGGCGTGCAGCTGCTAAATTCCCCTAGCGAAAGTGGGGACTCTAAAGCAGGCGGGTGCCCTTGGCTTGGCGAGATTATCTGACCTGTTTTGGTTTTGGAGTAGGTGAAAACGTATCATTTTTTGGAAACAGCGCTTCACCTGCACGGTATTATTAGTGCCCTTCCGTAAGCACCAGAATCGAACGCCAGCCAACCTCGCGCGTGTTTCACATGTTCTTCCTCGTAAAGCCTTCCAGATTCGTTAAAATTGGAACGACACAGGGACGATTAACATGTCCCCTGAACAACGATGATACACACAGCAAAGAATACGATTTGCAAGTGGCACAACGTTCGTCTAGTTGCACTGTTGCGGGACTGGTATCAAGCTTGCGCCCGGTTTGCTTGCCCGGATTCAGAGTAGCTTTGCCTGCCGACACCGGTATACGCTGTAGTGAGCGACTAGGCAGGTGAGCATGGGAATGCCCGCGGAGTGGAGAAACCGTCTGCGCATTTGCTATCAACTCGTTTCTGACCAGAAAGTATGCAGATGATAATGAGCCAGAACTGCAGGGGGGGCAATGCTTTCAGCTACTAGACTAGATTTTTGTATGTTTGAAGCACACGAATTCACCTCATGCTCCAGGCGTTGTCATGGGTAATGTTACATTCCAGTTTGTATGAGGAAGGGCATGGTTGTATCCTTGTATGCCTCCAGGTATTTGTTGCAATGCGGGGGAGAGGTAGAACGCTTTTTGCATTAGTCATGTTCTTCTCCGTATTTGTCGTCTGAGGGTACTCCGGCGCTGCGAGCTGGCTTTGCGGGGGAGGGTCAGACATTACAGGCTATCTCAGAGGTTTGGTGAGGTAGTATCAGTGCAGCACAATGCGTCGTAGCAGGCAGCAGCGACTACACGCCGACGTGTGTCAAACATTTGATATAGTTTGCAGTAAACACTGTTTTGTACGGTCATCATTGTTCTGCGGGGGACAAAAACAGTGAAGGGCAGGCGGCAGCCGACCCGTGATCAGCACAAATTGTGTGGACCCGCAAAACGGTTGCAGGAAGGAGGGTGAAACTGGAGCTCATTGTGTAGCAATTGAGTATCACAAAAAAAGCGAGCCCTGTACTGCGGGCAGATGCTTGTGGTTCGGCTAGGCTAGAAAAGCTGTTTTGGCTTGCGAGTACGTGCAATTTACGAATTCGCAACCAATTCTCTTTTGAGTTCGCATTATCGCACCATGGGTTTCACAGTACCTCTCCGCATCCGAAGGTTAACGCTGTACAGCGCACCCAAGACTCCGTGTGTGATACAGCTCCTTCGTTTTGAAAATTTTCGATTCGTGTTGGTCTTCCAACAAGTTGAGATTTGGTAAGGACACCGTATGCGAATATCTGCATAATTTTACTGCTACCAACAAGCCGTAGCTTGGTTAATTTGCCCGGTTGAACATATTTCTATCTGGTCGTAGAGGCATGCACGGTACCTTTTGCAATTACACGGTCGGTGAGGGTAAATGTTCCAATATCACTGTGGACTCTAGGGAAGCACTGGCATGCGTAAATGAGTGCATCCAGCAATCACGTCGTGGGTTCACCGGCTAATGCACTGCATGCGTGAACATGGTACTGCTGGTAGCGTCGACGTTTACTGCTAATTGCAATTCGTCTACTCTGATACCCGCCGGCCATTGTTGGATTCTTCAGGGACAGCCTGGGCATTAAATGGGCCTATAGTCGTGACTATGAATGCAAACGCCAGTTTGGCCAACCCTTATTGTGTGGCCGCGGGTTTGGGTATCTCTTTGTGAATTGGCGAGCAGCGGATGTCGCCTAACAAGGGCACCTAGTGGATTGTTGCAGAATCAAGTGGAAGGGGACGTGAGAGCAGCCTGCCGTTAGCTTGCCCATGTGAAACACAGGAGCCAGTACACTTCAAAGGTATGGCTCGAGCGACTTGTACACAATAATGGGAACCTCATGTAGACACTTCTAGAAACTTATAAAGCCTAGTTTGGCTTCGATGTTGCGGCGCCCTGAGTGGGAGTTCGCAGCAGCTCCATAGCAGAGGTCGTGGCAGGGACGGGAGATATTATTCTCTCCTGTCTCTTATTGGGGTGCGGAGGACTTACGCCGGCATACCCACTGAGTCGGATGATCAAACGCTCATAAATATCCTGCTCACGCTCGGTGTTGGGCGGGTGGCGACAAAGGAATTTGCTAGCCTTTGTGACGCGGACGACGTAGCCCGTAAGCCAAACCATCACTCTCGTTAGCTTAGCAGTCCTGCAGATTTGTCATAAGGTATTCGGTGTCGATGAGGTATAAGGAATGGGAAGTAGTATAATGTGGTAGATGTGTCGCGACCATGCGTGGCCATCTTCAGGAAGTGCGCATGCACCTCCGGCGCAAGGATAGGGGGTTGTGTCCTAGTAAACAAACGGCTCTACTTCCAGTGGGATAAGGGTAGTCGACATGTTCAATAGAGTTGTTGCACGTAATGAATTTGGCGCGCATCTTGAAATCAGCAAATGGGCAAAGCTGCAAACGCATTGAGGCGCACGATGTTGATACTGCAGCCAGCCTGGTTGGTGTGCGTGGCTTCTGTCTTTCGCCGCAAGTCGGTTACCGGGGCATTAATCACAGCAACATATTTCGCTGAAGGCTCTGCCTGCGATGATCAATGCCTGCCTACCGCGTTGCTTCTCGCGAATAGCCGAGCTCCAACTGGTGGCCTTTGTTGGACAATAGAGCTCACCCACATTAACAGTCAGGTGGGTTTCGACTCTTTCCCGGTACACAGGCTAACGTGTCCCAGTCATGATTTGTAAAAGGTTGTTTCCAGGCAACGCAATGCAGAGTCATGCATGGAATGCCTTTCCCCCTCCACGTTCACTAATATGACCGGATAAAACTCTACCTTGCCCACTTAGGTCTCCACTTCGGTCCTCCCACGCATGCCGCATGGCAGTCTTTCTTTACCTATTTGGTGTACCAACATTCTGTAAAGGCGGTGCACAGGGTTATGCCAGCTAGGGAATGGCACTTCGGATGACCGCGGGCTGCCAGTAGGTTCAGATGGCCCGCAGAGTAAATATTTTCCAATACCTTTGTTTGGCAGCACGGGGGCAATACTGTACAGAGATGGAAGGTCGACTGACGGACGCGGGAAGTCGTCATTAGCTAGCTGCTCTCGCTGGTGTCCTGTAGTCATCTATGCTCTTTGGAGAGCATCCAGAGAAGACCACTTAGCCCTATGCCGTGAGCGGCACTTCCTGTGTTTGCACCCCACCATGTGCTCGCCGCCCCCGTCATAATTTGGTCCTATCTTGAGGCTGATGCTAAAGGCCGTCCGCTGCATCGTACTTCGTCAGCTCGCATCCTGAGTGTGGTAGTCCACACATCGGTAGGACAAGTTCCAGCATGTTCACATCGGACTGTGTTCAGGTATTGGTTTGGGATGGACACTTGAACTTGAATGGGGGGTACGTAGAACGACTGCGCAACGGAATATCAATTCTGTTTGCCTCTTGCCATAGAGGATACATGATGTATTCCACAAATGACATGGCAAGCTGACGCGCATGTTACTATGGGCTTCATGTGTTGCTCGCTGAACTAGCTGGATCGCCCCTTAGCTCGTACGTGCATGTGCGACGACTCTGTCTTAAGTAGCCGATGCCTTGGGCGAGAGGCACATGCAGCGTCCTATTTCATCTAACGCTGGTTTACATGGCCACGCGCCAACACTGAGCCTGCGAATGCTGCGCAACGTTACTGTGCGGAGAGCGGGTGCTGCATGTGACGCTTTCAAACATGTGCAAACGTGCACGGCAAGCACTTGGTGGACGGCGACGCACCTGCCGATACCACCATACTGTGCCCTCGCGGACGTAAGTGCAAGCGCATCCAAGGCAACGACTAGGTGTTTTTGAACACACCGGAGGCATACCGGCATCCCTGAGGTAGTCGGTCTCCAATTTAATGCTTGGCGTGAGGCGCGAGAAGCCTGAAATTGTAGCACGTGGTGGCTGTTCCGAAGTAGGCACCTTCTTGAACCTCTGCGATTATCTGCTGCCGGTATAACAGCATGAAGGATAGCGACTGTATTGATTGTGCGCCGCTCGTTGTAGCTTGGGGACAGGTTGGAGCGAGGCCATGCATTTTAATCGTATACTTAAGTTTTCACTCGCAGGCAGTTACACAAAATCAACAGCCATCACGGCTTGTATACGTAGCAGGCATGATGCATTTGGAACGAGATGCTGACTTGTTTGTACGTTTGTGTGTGCCTGCGTGGGCGTGCATCTGCGTGTTTGTGCGCGTGCCTGTGCATAGCCCAATCATGCAGCATAGGGAAAGAGCCATTAGCAGGAAACCACACTTTTTTTGCGAGCTTGGATGACAGTGATCGGCCTTCCAGGTTGCTGGTTATGCCGCATTTACTGCTGAGGCCGCTAGGCCCTTCACACTGAAGTAGTCTGTTAGGAATGATGGGAAGCTTTCCATTTTGCAAAGAATTGTCCGTGCTCTGACCAGAGTGTATGATGCCTACTGACATGGACGGCATCATTGTTTGCAACAAAGCACTGTGCTTCTTTGCTGAATGGCTTTCAGATCCCGCAGCCACATTTTGTACTCGCGCTTACGAGATGCACGGGGCATCTCACACTGGTAATACTGATAATACTGTTTAGCGAGTGCGGTTATATGCCACACGCTTGCACCGCGATAAAAGGAAGGCACGTAATGAATTTCCGTGCACTCTTCCTTCTCTGCAGGCCGAATCCACTCAGGGTTGGCACATCGGAGTAGAGGCTCGGAAAGATGTGCTTGTTGGGTAACAGCCGATCCTGCGTCGATTCATCGACACAGCAAGCCAGACTGAGTCTTGAGTCAATGCAGTAATGTGACGGTGAACCAGCTGCATGCCACTGTTGACAGTTTTAAGCATGTGCCATTGCGTGGATAGACCAGCACGAACGGCTTGTGAAGTGTGCGGGAGAGCATGCGTACAATGGACAGGCCGCGTCTCTCTTGCAGCTTCATTGTGTTTGTGCACACCGTGTGCAGACACCGGTTGTCTGTGGCTACACCACGTTACAGAAGAGCGGCTCTGCAGTCGAGGCGTTCCAGTGAGCGTTTCCATGTTGTTGGGTACAGGTATAAAGCAAGCAACCGGGCAGTCTCTGAACGCCTGCATGGAACAGTGGTGCGGGGAAGAATGCAGAAATATGCTTATTCCTCAATGATCCAAGCGAATGACACGCCCCAGGCGTTGCTTTGTAAAGGACTTGCATACACAAATGCGTTTGGGCAAACATTTAGAGACAGCAACATGGACAACTGCCTTGGCGGTAGACCTGCCTGGGCACTACGGTACCTCACGTGAAGCTAGAATCAAGCAACCTAAGGCATTCACGTGCTTCTGTGTTGACCCTCGCCTCTATCACACTTGCTTACCCTAGCGATGCAGGCTCTAGGAACATGTACTTGCTAGGAATACTGCTTGATTATCAGAATATGCACTTATATCGAACTTCCAGGTGCAGCACGGATTTTCTAGCTTTTGTGACTCGGACGACTTAGCCCGTGAGCCAAACGATCCTTCTCGTTAACATTCCGCGCACTACCCCACGTTGGCGTATTTGCCGCTCCATATGCCAGTTAACCCTCGCATTATCTTGTGGGCCGGAATATTTTGCGCATCCGCCTAGTAGGCTGTATAACATCACACACTGAGCTGCTTGTTGATGGGCGTGTGAAATATCGGAGTCTGGGGGTACTGCAGGAGCGTGTCCTAGTGGGTGGATGAACTGTTTACAATCGACTATTGTAGATTTGTCATAAGGTATTCGGCGCCGATGAGGCATAAGGAATGGAAAGCAGCAAAACGCGGTAGGCGACCATGCATGGCCATCTTCAGGAAGTGCGCATGCTCCTCCGGCGCAAGGGTACGGGCTCGTGTCCTAGTAAACAAACGGCTCTACTTCCAGTGGGATAAGGGTAGTCGACATGTTCAATAGAGTTGTTGCACGTAATGAATTTGGCGCGCATCTTGAAATCAGCAAATGGGCAAAGCTGCAAACGCATTGAGGCGCACGATGTTGATACTGCAGCCAGCCTGGTTGGTGTGCGTGGCTTCTGTCTTTCGCCGCAAGTCGGTTACCGGGGCATTAATCACAGCAACATATTTCGCTGAAGGCTCTGCCTGCGATGATCAATGCCTGCCTACCGCGTTGCTTCTCGCGAATAGCCGAGCTCCAACTGGTGGCCTTTGTTGGACAATAGAGCTCACCCACATTAACAGTCAGGTGGGTTTCGACTCTTTCCCGGTACACAGGCTAACGTGTCCCAGTCATGATTTGTGGAAGGTTGTTTCCAGGCAAAGCAATGCAGAGTCATGCATGGAATGCCTTTCCCTCTCCACGTTCACTAATATGACCGGAAAAAACTCTACCTTGCCCATTTAGGTCTCCACTTCGGTCCTCCCAAGCCTGCCGCATGGCAGTCTTTCTTTACCTATTTGGTGTACCAACATTCTGTAAAGGCGGTGCAAAGGGTTATGCCAGCTAGGGAATGCCACTTCAGACCCTGGACGTCTCGTGATTCCATATTTTTGTAGGCAATGCAGTGTGGGAATCAGAATATGCAGTTATATGGAGCCTTCAGCTGCAGCAGGAATTTGCTAGCTATCAGTCCCCGTCCGCCTAATAGGCTGTATAACGCCGCACCCTGAGCTGCGTGTTGATGGGCGTGTGAAATATCGGAGTCTGGGGGTACTGCAGCAGCGTGCCGTAGTGGGTGGATGAACCGCTTTGAGTTGATTACAGCTCACTTGCCACGCGATACTCGGTGTCGATGAGGCATAATGAATGGGACGTAGCATAATGTGGTGGACGTGCCGCTACCATGCGTCGCCATCTTCAGGACGTGCGCATGCACCTTCGGCACAAGGATAGGGAGTTGTGTCCTTGTAACCGAACGGCTCTACCTCCAGTGGGATAAGTGTAGTCGACATGTTCAATGAAGGTATTGCACGTAGTGGATTCGGCGCGCATCTTGAAACCAGCAAGTCCATAAAGCTGCAGTCGCATAGAGGCACAAAGTGTTGATACTGCACCAGCCTTGGCTTGGAAGCGCCTCATTGCCTTGGGACCTTCTACCACATCACATTGTTTTGTGACCTTCGTAGATACAATATGCGGTGTCCACTGCCAGTTGCATATTCAAGTGAATCGCCATGCGTGCAAGCGAACGAAAGGGTGACGGGATTTCGAGCTAGGGCCTCTGCTTCAGTGCATCCTGATTGTTTCAGAGAATATGAAGCAAACCGCGAGGCGTTCGGTTGCCCATTTGTATATGTGCGAAAGGCAGGTTTCTACCAAGTCGACGCTCGCGAGGTTTCCTTTGGTTGCTTCGTATTTCGTTGCTGTTGCATGCACTAGGTCCCAGGTCACTGACGCGGAGCAGCGAGGGATGGCAAGTGTCGCGTGAAGTACACTAGTGAATACACTAGACGGGCGCTATTTGTTTTTCGTAACCTCTTGTATATGCGAGGAATGCAATGGCTGTGCTCCTTGCTGAAGGATATCTAAGGAAATGGCCGGCATACATATGAGTGTGCGTCGTGATGGATCCGCCTGGGTTTCCGACAGTGCATCCGCATGTGTCGAGCAAGGTGTTAGATCTCGAGGCAAAATGTGGGAACTGTACCCGCATGCACCAGGCAGTGCGTATGACCTCTACAGGTAAGGTCGCATGGCGGCATCCTTGTAATTGAATGATGCAGAAGGTACTGGTGGTGAAACAGTACTGGGCAATATCTAGCGCACAAACGGCCGCCAGTGGAACTGTTTCATACCTCGTAAACCTCGCCACTACATTTTCCCTTTTTTTCCAACATGGGTCGGTCCATGGCAGCTAAAATGACGACGTGGCAGTGCACCTCTGACGTATGGCTATCTGGTACACGTTCAAAAACGCTAAGGGGATACCGTTCCTCAGGAAGTATGCCTGGCATCTCGTTTGCGCGTCGATAGGGACTATTGGGACGAGGATGTGGTAGACAGAGGTAGACTGCCTACGCTCATAGGAACGTCAAATGCTAGGCTGTACGTTTTCAACAAACTCTGCACACAGCGGTAGTACTCCATGAAGCATTCAAAAGCATGTGGTTCTTGGTGGTTTCATGAAATTGCTTGGACATGGCTAGCAAAAGTAGAGATTTGCCTGTTTGCCAAACTTCATATAAGGTGCATAAGAGATGATGTTGTGCGTTTCCAGATAGCCAGGGCTCACCGCTAATCCATTAGGGATATGCGCTTGCATGAAACAAAAGGAAAAGTGGCAGTAAGTTTACCTTAGGTGTGCCGCAGGTGTTGTTTGGCTGTGCCTGTAAACAGCTGATCTCGTGCAGTGTTAGATTTAGCAAGTTTCCATGATATTATGTTTGTATAGCAGTTGCTGATAAGGCATGCCTGAAGCCTCTATACAAATATCACTTATCAGGAAGTACGGCTGACTTCCAGGCAAGATAAACGGGGAAGCCGGAAAAGCTTAGCAGTCTACAGATGACGTGGAGGATTGTTCGGCTTTCACGCTTTTGTGCTGAGATGATCACTGTATGGAATTCTCCCTGGAGAGATCATACCTTGCCACTTTAAATAGTAAACAGCATTTGTACTCCTGCTGGCTCAGATGCAGGGGTGCAACGGGTGTGCAAGCGCTGCTTACAACAGGCAGCATGCGGCATACAATATCTGTATTGCTGCCACTGCATCGCGCCTCAAAGCCTTCCAGTTGGCACATGGACCTACTGGAAAATCTTTGTGCCTTAGGAGGACACGCTGCTTGGAAGCTTACTAAGGAGGCGCTTCTAAAACGTACAAGCTCGCCGCCACTCGATATTGCCACTCTGCAACGAATTTAACACTCTGGAGGGTGAGTTGGGCATGAAGCGTGTATACGCGTCTGGAGAGCGCGAGGCAGAGGTGCACTGTTAAGACTATAAGCTGATGCTCAATAGAAAGTATGCTTTCGAATTATGCGTTCCAGGTCCCCGCCCACCTCCTGGATTTGCTGAGGGGCTCCATGTATTTTTTGACTGAAGGACAGTGGCAGATTGTAGGCGGAAGCGGCGCCATTGCCCTCGCGCCGTGGACGCTTCGCTGCGAAAGCATTTGCCTGGTGGCATGTACACCGACAGACCGCTATGGAAGTACTGCGAATACATACAACTGGACTCAGCTAGAGGTTTTGCAAAGTGGTTTTGCAAAACTGCAATGCATCAGGCGGTGCGTTGAATTTCGACCTCCTTATGTACACATTCTTTTGGTTGGTGCCCATGCCAACCTGCACATTTACTGAAGCGCTGCATGATATCGGCGTGTACGCGGAGTATTCAGGGGTTGCTTAGGAATACCTGGAATTCCCACCCAATCGGGCTGGTCGCCTACAATGCTCACATCTAGCAGTGTGGTTGCATTTACTGTAGACTACCAGTGGGGTTACACAATAGAAGGTATGTTCGGGTCCTATGCCCTGTTCACAGCTTAGAACCAATTGCGAAACTAGAGCCTGTCGCGATTATCTCAGTAAGGGGAAATCTGACACTCTGTAAACGAGTTTGGAACGTTGCAAACAGACCATTCACCAGATGCGCTATTGGTGGGTATGTCTTGGGACCGGCGTGAGCCGAAACGTTCATGGCGAAGGCTGATGAGGAGCACGCGATGAGGGCACTGGAGGCATCTGATGTGTCAGCGAGTACGTTTGGCACCTCAGCTGTGATAACGGGCGATGGCCCAGATATGACACCCTAGGCATGCACAGATAGTGACGTGCCTGTTGGCAGAATGCGATATGTCTTTTTGTTTGTCATGAAGTACAGTCAAGCGCCCACGGCACACAGCGCAGAACAAGGTGTATTATGGCAGTAGCGTTCAGGATTTGATGCGAAGTTTGCTTTCGTAGAACGACTGTGTGAATTGACGGTGCACAGCATATCGCTGCAACACTGGAAGGGCACACATCAGGCTGTACGAGCACCTTTAGATGCAATAGTGTTGGAGACAATTCAACATGTTTTTTGCGGGAATTTTTCATATCCAGCATTTACAACCTGCAAGAGTTTACGCGTGAGAAAGTGATGAAGGCAGCTCTGTTTTGCCCATGACTATGTAGTGCACCTGCCACGTCAACGGACGTTGATGCCTTTATATTGCAGGTATTCTGTCCTGCTCGCCGTCGCACGGAGTTTTCGCAGCAGTAGGATGGCTAACCAGTGAGACATCCGGGCGTCATGACGGGATGGCGGGGTTATGCACCAGGAAGTATGGGTGGCATCTGCGGCGTTGACACGAACCACTCGGTGCCATGGTCTTTGGAGCATTCGCAGGAGCCATGAGAAGGACATATAATCTTCGAGTGCCTAGTCTTAGTATCATTCACACGCGTGTGGTCGGTTCGAGATCAGCTCCCACATGCTGAATGCTGCCTGCCGTATCGGGCTACGATCTTTTCTATCGTTTTTTATCGCTGCAATGGAGCAGTGCTTTTATTCCAGTGGAGTTACGCGTCCAGCGCGGGTTCTATTATTAGCTAGATGGGCGATTTCCAGCAGTACGGAAGTTGGATGCAGCACACGGTAACAGCGCGTTCAACTGCTGGCAATTTGGGATAACGGTAAACGATATGGCTATATTGGAAAGCAAACCAGTCGTGGTGTTGTGAAGGCATTGGGGGAAGCAGCGATGCTAGCGCAGTGCTGCATACCCCTCAAATGGATGACGTGTAGCATGGTGTTCCTGCCAGGACATGCTTGGGATTAAACATACTAAACAAGTTATCGCCACGAACTAGGAAGTAAGGTTGATCGTCTAATGAAACGCCAGAAACGTTCAAATGCGGCACCTGATAAATTTAGTGCCCTCTAGCTATCCTCCGGTAGCATCAGGAATATTTGTCCAAATAAAATGTGTGGTACGCAGTTGTATAACTGCAACCTCGTATCATTTGTGTGTCCCATTCGTGCCAGCCTAATACGTTGGGACGGTTTGTGTTGCCGAAGCAGGAGGAGGTTACGTGCGAGGCATTGCGGCGTAACGCGAGTTTCGTGGAGCAGCAAGTGCGTCTGAGTTTCAGAAAGCCCACGCAAACAGTTGTGCATTGCTATCAACGATATACTGCTGTTACCATTAAGCGCGTCGTTGCAGCCCGCAATTAGCGCGTTTGCTGCCCCTTTGCTAGTAATTTTAACTCCCAGCATATCGGCTGTGGTGCAGCACGCAAGTAGCTACGGCCGTGTAGAGCACGGCCGTTGTTGAGGACTAAGAGAAGGTGATTGTTGAGAATGCGGGGGGAGTCTACGCAACAGACAGTACGAAGAACGTCTAGAGCATGCACACCGACAGTTCGTACTTTGTGAAAGGTGTAGCTCCAGCAAGAGCCCTAGAGGCCCTAGGGCTATCTTGATTACCCTTTTCTTAATGTATGCCGCGACTTCAAGCTCACCGCTAAAGCTTGTTGTTTGCTTCGGTCTTTCTTAGGGGCACCACTTCGTGAAACGTTTTGGCCCACCTTGTTTTGCGCTATACGAGGCAAACGTGAAGCCTCTGTGCAGTCTGGCCAAGAGACGGAAGGCCAGAATGCTTCATGGCTGTTGACGGGTTGCATACGCCAGAAGGTGCGGTTAATGCCTACACTGAACGGGAAGGATGCTATGCCAGTAAGAAGATGTTTTCTGAAGGTTGCCTGTCTGTACACAGTGAGGCTTGGCCTTCAAGTATGGTTTTGCGAAGCAGCTGTAGTGTCCGCCCATCGACGCCCGACGCTGCAATAACGAGGCTCGCACAGCCAAGCGGTTTTTCTCACACAGATTGTATGGGTCAGATTTCTTTGTTAAAGGTGTTATCCGCTTTGCACCAAACAATATTTTGCGTTTTAGTGCCATTCAGGCCCAGGTGGCCGTCCTATTACCACACCTGGTTCGTAATGGACTTGCTCGATGTTGCGTTTTCCAGTATTAACACGACAATATTCAGGCCACCCTGAAAGCTTACCTCTCTTCCGTCCTGTTTCGCCGAGGTCTCCAGAACCCTGATTGCTGCCTTCAAACCCCCATTAGCATGGGGAAAGAAATGTTTGACAGCACGTTTAGCTGCGCGTTTCAGCAGAGCGCCGGCTGAGTCTACAGTGAACATGACGGAAGGCTGTAGGCCGTGAGCTTGCTGGAGAGGACTATCATATATGCAGTCGCCTAGTACTGTTGGCTCACTTATGACAAGCGCCAGGCCAGGGGGCAGATCATAATATTCCAGGAAGTCCGTTTCATAGATATCTTAGCCTTGTCTAGCAGTTTTTGTCTGCACACCTGGAGGTGGCTAGTTCTTCAGCCATACTCAGGCGGCGTCGTCACGTAGGCAACACGCTTAGCAGCCTTCCAGTGAAGGACAAAGAGTATTATGGTTGCTAGTAAAGAGTATCATTGCATCAAAAAATTCATATTAGAAAGTCCCGGTTACGACAGAAGTCGTAACCTTGGGGGAGACGCCCACTATATCGCGGATGTAAGGTTCTGGATAGAAAGTGGTGCTCAGACATAATTCTTGGCAAGATGGAGGTGGCATACAGGCAGTACGCATGAACTTGGAATTATTGCAGATGTTTATTCGAAGGGGCCGGGAGGCTTGGACATTCTTTTCTCGTCACCCCTAGCCTTTCCACAGAGGTGCAGTGAGTTCTGTGCTTTAGCGCATACAGGGGAAACAGGAGCAGATGATTGCTGAAGGACGTAATGAGCCTACCACCGTGATACCTAGAGGAGCGATCGAATGATGGGAAACCTTGCCCTCCTGTGGCAGCTGACGCCTTCCACTAACAAGCTTGTACGACTACACTTTGGAAATGGCGTTGAAATTTCGTCTGGGACGCTTATGGAAACCACAAGCTTTTTGGCTGCCCTACGATGATGTGGGGGTGAACAGTCTTCAGTGGAGCAAGCTACGGTAACACTTTCCTAAAGCGCGGCGTTTGCTCTTCCTGGTTGTTTGTTACTGAGAATGCACTTAGAATTGCTACAACGTTCTGTTGACGAAAAATGGATGTGCAGAACGCTGTAACAGGGGATGTGATGTATCAGCTGGTATGCTTGATTTCTAAATCCTACAACGAATTGTAGTTTTAAGGTGGGTAGACTGCATTAGGGTGCAAAATGCTCCTTATTTACTGTTGAAATCTATCAATAATGAGAATATTCAAGTTCCTGAGCTGCAAGATATAGCATCTGCGTCGCGCGTGCAGGCGGCCTGTTGGAACTGCTTGTTTGTAGTTGCCGTTGCAGAATATTTGAATATAAGCACCGGGAGAGTTACTTGTAACTCGTAGTGTGGCGTCCATTGTGGCAAGGGGGAATGATGTACAACAGACAGTACGCTTCCTGTCAAGATTCTGAACAGACGGAGGGCGTTGCAGGCAGCTTGGAAGCTAGAAGCCGTGTTCACGGGGTGGATCGCCTATTGCATGCCTTTGAGCAAGACAAGCGGAATCGGGGCTTCGCTGATACGCCTGCAACAGGTGCCTTAAAAATAGACTGGTCATTAACGACTGTGTGTGCTATTCGCCACCAGAATCAACTGTGGGCGACCGAGACCTGACAGACAGAGAAGGATTAAAAACCATTGGATCGATACGGAAGGCATTCGCGTCAGGAGGTAAGCTTTATATCCAGGTAGTGTACACGTGTAGTTATTTCCAGTTGGCGGCCCGACAGCAATGTTGACGTGCTGCAAGCAAAGGAAACTCCACGCACATAAGAAACTACTCCGGTCAGGGGCAGCCCTTCAGAACTGCATCGATCTATGGCAGTCTCTCGTTGAAATTCCCCCTCTTTGGCTTGACTTGGTCTTGTCGTAGTAATAAAATGTCCTTCGTCGATTTATATCGGATGCCACAGCTCTACATTGTGGTGACACCCAACCTCCATGTCGCTTCAGGCTGTACGCTTCGCCTATAGACTGCGTGCACTAGCAACTGCACCTGCAGGCATGCGAGAGTCTCGAAAACTGTTGGGCGTCCCGTTGACGGTAACCGTTGAAATGAGGAATTGTTGCTTTCATTTTCCTGCCCATTGTTTGCTGGTTCAGTGTAAAACCTAGTGAAATTCAGGCAGATACGTTGCATATATTCTGCACAGCTGTTATCGCCAAGTACAGCTGAGGGACGAATGGGTTCGCTGTGGACCGACTAACGCCAGGCAGTACGCTTGTTGCGCAGTGTTTGTCCTTGAGCAGACTTACGGTGACGTGCAGCACACGGAAGGGGGTCTCCATCAGTGATTGAAGGCTTATTACTCCCTTGTTAACTTTGTTGGATACTGGGTTTGATGATGGTTATCTCCAGCTCGTCCAAGCATATGATAGGCATCCTTAATTTTTCGTCAAGAAAAGCCTTTACAGCGGAAGAAGACGTGGCTGACAAAGTATCGGACGCGGTGCATTGTGACATTGCGCGAGGGTTATGCAACAGGCAGTACGGGCGCTCGTTGGCGCAAGGTTACACGGTATGCCTTAGGTGCCATTGAAGGACCCAGGCTTCCCGTGTGGTTGTGCAGGAGCGTTCAGGTGCACTGAGCAAAGGAGAATGCCGCATGCTTCGTAGCCAGGAAGTTCGCTGGTGGCATTTGGTTTCATGAGTAATTGCGGTGGGTTAGGCTTTTCACTTGTGGCCTCCGGGAAGTCGGCGAACCCATAGCATTTGGTTTCATGAGTAATTGCGGAGGTTATTCTCTTCAGCTGTGGCCTCTGGGAAGCCGGCGAAACCGTAGAAAAAGGTTGTGCACCTGGGCGCTAGGTTAGCGATATACGTCAGGATGTACGTTTGACTGCCCTATGACACCCGTAAGCAGTGCTCCCGATGTCAGCGTAAATACTTGGCACTCTCCATAAACCTACGCCCACCATTGTAGGGCCCTGTAGACACTCGCAGGACCAGCAAAGATACCAGAAGCCTGCCCTCTTACATAGAGATAGAGTAACTCAGATTGGTCTCGCTGTGTTTGACCCCTAGCTTATTGGTGCGTGTATCCTAAAAGTGGAAAACGAGCGCACATTGTTGCTATGAATGCGTTCCATGCATCAGGTAGTAGGAATGCTCTTGGCCCGACTTTCACTAGAAAATTGGGGCCATACAAAGGCTCTGTGCATCAGGCAGAGTACCTGTTGTCTCTCCGGTCGTTGCTCGTAGTGCTGGAAAGGGAGTGAAATGCGTTGAAGCTCTTGGAGAAGCATCTCAGAGTAGAGGGCTGTGGAGCTTGCCCCAGTTGGAAGTCAAAAACCATCATACGCCCATACCTTGCATCCTACAGACACAAGCCGTGGAGCTAATATATGAGCTTCCACTTGGAGGAGCGATTTGAATGTGCATGAGCGTTGATATGTGTAGGACGATTCAGACGCCAGCGTCGTTGTTGGCAATAAGTAGATGCTACCATCAGGCGGTATGTGTCAGCATGAACCGACGTTGGCAGCTATTGTAGCGAATTGGGCTAAAATACTTTGGGGGTTCCAGTGGCGTGATCGCTGTGTTGAACGGTTTGAGCAAAAGGGTGAAGTAGTGGCCATGATTAAAAGAGGGCCATCTGCGCCTTGCAAGCGCATTCACCGTCGGCATTATCTTGAAGCGACGGACGGATAAGGCATAGCTTCTGCTGCATTTTTCAAAGATTATCATTGATCAGAAGGTGCGCTTGTTCGGTATTCAGGCAGTCTAGGTACTGCAGCGGGATTGCGGAAATGCAGAAAGTTCCTTAGTCAAATGCCCCAGGCCCATATTCTGTAGTTGCTGCGCGTTTGCAGCGTCTGCCTATTGTTTGGCAGCTTGAGCAAGTGTCACGCAACTTCGGCTGACGGAGAAAAAAGCGGCCTTGTTCCTGGCCCATTCTCCAGGCAGTGCGTTCAGCAAGCACAATTGAAGTTAAACGGACTATTCCGTTTGTTTGCTGAGATAACTGGCTTCTTATACGTGTTAATAACCGCTGTCCAAATGTCCCGATTGCGCCAGGAGCCGCGCTGCAGTAGCTGCAAGAAGTGGCTCATGCCCGGATCTACAAGCGTGAATAGTTGAGGATGCATATTGACTGGTACCTTTGGCTTTATTTTTCGCCAACACGTCGGCCATTGATGGGAAGCTGAATACTTGTGCGAACTAACTGAATACATATGCGAAAACAGACGGCATGCATCCACAGCTACCCTCACGGAGAATTACCTATTAGAAAGTACGCCGTATATTTGATAATGCGAACGATAGGTACTTCGGGGAATGTGATAGGCCAGAAAGGCTTTCGGAACCAAGCGAGGTTGGCTGCGCGAGTGGTAGTGCACTGGTTTTGCTCCTTTGATGGTCGTCTCGGATCTTTGTACAGTTTGCCAGAGGTGTTGTGTGTGGTGCCTAATTTCCTGTTCACGGGGCAGGCTCCGGACTGCATGTAAAAAACTATAACGCATTCAACTCAGGATGTACGCGTGAAATCTTGAAATCGGGGGAAAACCCGTTCGTAGGGTAATAAAAGCTAGTAATCTCCAGCGTAGGTTTGAGGCCGCGTTTCAGCCTGTGGTTAATAAACCAAACTAAGTATCGGAGCGCTGAAGGAGTTGAAAGCCCCGGTGTGCTAGAAGCAATTTTCCCATGGATTGACTGCCGATCACAGCAGTTCACCTCGAGCACGTCACGTGCGTTGGAGCCAAGGAGCTGGGGTACGCGCATGAACGGCTGAGGGAATCGTGCATGTTGCGGCTTTTCTTTCGTCAGGCAGTGCGCACACTACCGTTCTTTGCAAATAGATAACCAAATACACAGCAGGGTCAACTATGCATTTTCATCAAACGGTTGTGTTAGCTATTGTGCTGCACGTGCTTGCGTTCTGAAACGTCATGCTGTGCATTTGCGGGAGTGCAACGGATAGACAGAAAGGGAATCTACCGTGACATGTAAGGCCTACGGTGGTTCAGGCTGTAAGTTCAAATAATCAAAGCAAGCGGAATGTTGAAGATGGACAGCAAGGTCTGAACCGGCTGTCCATTTCAAATATGCCCCTTTGTTTGGCAGGGACGGAAGAGTGCTTTCATCTGGTGACGACTCACTGAAACTGCGTAGGAGGCAGTTTGAGCTTTAAAACTGCCAGTCAGCGAATGACAAGCCATTGCCTGCGGTTGACCTTGTTTGCTAAGAGGTCATATGGCAGACACGATCTTGTAGCGTCGGTGACGGCATGTCATTCACCAGGCAGTGCGTTCTTTGTTTGTGTAATTCACACATGCAATGCTTTGAAACAAGCTAGAAAGTCGATGGATATGCTCACGACCTTTGGAGCTGTTAGATTAAGCTGCGAGTAACGGCGTGTCAAACGAGAACTAGAGACAACCTTTACCAGTAGTTGTAGATCCATCATCTGCACGTATGCTTAAACTGTGGGCAGCGAAGTGTGTGTATGACGGTGCTAAGTGTATATAATAAGATTCAGCTAGCACTGCGGCGGCACGGGTGGTCCGTGTGGCAGAGAGTATGCCTCCGCTTACAACCACACTTCAGAAGTGCCAGGGGTATCCGGATACTTGGAAACACTGTGATGACGAAAAGAGTGACTACATCTCTAAAAGCAGTTCAACACGCTTCCTAGGCACGTTGTTCATTGTCGCGTTTTTGTTGCTAGAGGTACATGGGCAATAGATAGTAGACGTACTACTCGCTCAGTCATGTTCCTGTAACACAGCCGATTGCTTTGGTATATGTGAGAACAATTTGACTACTGGTGACCGATTAGGCAGTACGCTTACTAGCTAGTAACCATAACACAGACACAGAGTGTGACAAGCAATAAGGGCAAATTTGGACAAAGTCCAGTGTGCAGACAAAAGCGGTAGGGCTTGCTGCCCGTGGAAGCGGGCAGGAATTTTCACCCGCCTTTGTAAAGCAGAGACATTGTTTGGGTTTTAGTGCGTAAAGCGCCTGTTGAATGATAGGCATTGCCAGCATTATGCGTAACGGAGTAGGAAGTGCGCTTGCTACCTACCATTTTGGCGTATGCCCTGTACGTATCCCCGCGCATGGTGAATAGCCCGTGATCTTGTGCGTGGGATCACGCCTTTACGTCTCCAGGCAAAACAAAATGTGCCGAATAATTCAGCAGCATACTGCAGCCCAGTCGAAATATTTATATGGCTTGTGTGGGGGCTTGATGATATGGCTGGGCGGCCATATGCTTTCGAATGAAAGGCACGCATGATTACGCATTCGACAGGATGTACGTATACTCTCTCTTCGATGCGACTCGGCAGAACCAAGCGAAAGCAACTTCCAAATTCAAGAAATGGAAAGGGCTTAGAGGGTGCCCAGAGAACCAGCGAATTGGCGACATTTTACTTTGGAAGGCGCTACAGCACCTGATGTGCATGTGTTGTCGAAACTGCTCATAGGCGTGCGCCTCCAAGTGAACTGCGTTGCATTTTTGTGCCTTGCTCCAGTCAGTGAGCCCTAGGGGCAAACATTCTATTGCAGAAGGCTGTGATGCGCTTGCCACGCAGGCGGAACAACGCTGCATTGATAAGAATGGGACAGCAGGCTTGCATCAGTGACCATGGGGAGAATGTTCTCAAGCGTGCACTACGTATCTGCACATGAGCACAGTCGTTTGCTTTCCTATATTCGTCACTCAACAGGGAGTGCGTCTTAGATCCCTGAGCAGTTGTAAAGAGCGCATTGGGTATTAAGCAGCCCAATCAAACACACGGTAATGCGCCACAGCGGCAGATCAGCAAAGTTTTAGCTATGCTGGCGTAGGCTCGAAATATGTGTGGAGGCTGTTGACTATCAGCATGTTGCCCATAGCATTATGCGACAGTGATACGAAGCTCACTATTGCAGCTCGAGACTGCGGATCAAGAAAGAGCCATCCAGGCTGCTGTTTGCACGGAATGCGCGGGCAGCCCTGCGGCGGCAACCAAGACTCAAACTGCATCCGTCGATGCAGGAGTGGGTTTGAAGACGTGTGGTACGGGGCAAATGGCGAAACAATGCTAATTGCCTTTTGTGATGACTGCATGGTGGGGCACAGGTTCGGTTTGAGTCAGGACGCATGGTAAGTTTTGCCCGCATGGTTAACAAGTTACTCGTAATCGCGGACAGTGGAATTCGGCCATTGCGGTGCTCCAGGTCTGCCCCAGGAACCCTGCCAAGGACGTGTACGCTCTTGTCGGCTGATACCGAGCCGATTTTTATGCGTTAATGGTCATGCCGGTTGGGTTACGGGTGGCCGGAAATGCGTCACGAAGTGCAGAGGAAGCCCGGAGGCTGGTCAAGTGAAGATACCTCGGACACTAGTTTTTTGTAGAGACTGAAGCTCTTGTTTTTCCTTGGGATGTATAATTTGGCAGTAAAGAAGTGATACGTACCTCATCAACAAGAACGACGCTTTTTCTCCTCCCGACGCGCTCACGGTGTATGTCTGTCGTTGTTCAGGATGCTGCGGGAGCCGGAAGGAGGGCGGTGCTGTGGTATGGAGTCCACTACAGCAACTCACGAGGATATATCTGCCGGAGCTGCTCACGAACGTGCACCTTCACTTGGGCCGCGCTTGTTGCTGGTGCGGTGCTCCAGGCAGTGAGCTGCAGTAAAAGCTCTCCAGTGCAGCAGACGGTGGTACACGTCGCATTTTCTCGTGCATCACGGAACAGCGCTGCATTGTTAAGAATGGGGCAGCAGGCTTGCACCAGTGATCATGGCAGGAACGTTGTCAAACATACATTAGGTATCTGCATATCTAATCACTCTGGAATACGGCTCAACTGTCCTTCACTTGAAGCTCTCGGATTCTCTGCTGACGAATCGCCATACAGCAGGCAGTTTGAAACGTTTGACTGTAACGAGCGCAGGTGAAGAATACACGTTTAGATGTTCGTGATGAGGCTGCAAGGCTTTGTGTGTCGGAACTACTCGCCTAACTCCTGCACGTAGTGCACCAAATGTGATGGGAGTGCGCGGCTACGCACGACAACGCAACTGGCACTTAATGATGAGAGTCTCCACAGCAAACTGGAGTGTATGCCATGCACCTAGATATGTCCCCAATACCTATACTGCGTCTTTGAAATGTGCCTAGGGCGCATGCGGGAAACCTTGCGTTCCTCGATCGGCTCAGAACAGTGTTTGTTTTTGCATTGTCGGTCACTTTCCAATATTTGTCACTCAACAGGGAGTGCGTGCTCGTTCCCGCAGCATTCGGAAAGACCGCATTGGGTCTTCGGCAGCCCAATACGGGGGAGGATATCGTGCCACAACGAAAGACCACCAGGGTTTTAGCTGCGTTGCGTAGTTTCGAAATAGATGCGGAGGTTGACTGCAAAGCATGTCGAACATGGCATTATGCGACAGTGATAAGAAGCTCACTATTGCGGCTCGAGACTGGGGGTCAGGAAGGAGCCATCCACGCTATTGTTTGCACGGAATGCGCGGGCAGCCCTGCGGCGGCAACCAAGACTCAAACTGCATCCGTCGATGCAGGAGTGGGTTTGAAGACATGTGGTACGGGGCAAATGGCGAAACAATGCTAATTGCCTTTTGCGATGACTGCATGGTGGGGCACTGGTTCGGTTTGAGTCAGGACGCATGGTAAGTTTTGCCCGCATGGTTACCAAGTTACTCGTAATCGCGGACAGTGGAATTCGGTTTGCATGCAATTTAAAGGCGCAGGAATTTCTTGCATGCACAGGCAGCGGTGAACGGTTCCTATGGCATTGCAGCAGTAGCTTGCCAGGGGTGAAAGGGTTGTGCGAGGTGAGGAAAAATGCACATCCGTCTCACGGGTTTGATAGTGCGGAGCTTTAAGACGTTAGCAAATGCACTTCTTGGTGCATTGGTCGTTCTGCACCTTCCCTGGACTGGGAGCGTCGCCGATTGCGTAAATCGACTTTTGGCGGGAACCTTTCTCACGAATAGGATCTGGATCCAACGGAGAACGTGTTTGCGAAGCCTCTGTGCATACGGATTAGTTTTGTGAGGTTCCGGCTTTGACTAATGTAATATCGGTCGCATGAGCGCAACGATGCATCCTCAGCAAGCCCATTCTTGCTGTATCGGATAACCGCAAGCCAGGCAGTGAGTTTGACCGCCATAGAGTATGTAGGGAGTGGGGGCCGGCAGCTGATTGAGACTACGCCGTGCCACTAGGCGTGTCATACTCTGGCTCATGTGCATATTCCAAGCATCTTTCTATAGCTGGCTTACGGCTAGCACAGCTATGAATGACCCAGGCAAGTTGTGGTCTTTTCGGGCGGTCACTAGCCCCACCACATGCCATCTTTGCATTGAAACAGAGCAATGAGAAGCCCTCACGAATTATTTGACACAGGCGGTGCGGTTTGTCCCTTGCGTTATGCTAGAGAACTGTTTCATTCGAGACAATAGAGGCGCGAGGGGTTCCGAAGTAGAATCAGGATTTTTGCTCTGGTGTGAGGACGAGTTGGAGCTTATTTAATATGCACAACAGCGTCTCCAGGCTGCCAGTTCTCCATGGTACTTGCTGCGCACTGCATTCAGTTGAAGAAGGCCCGGATGGCAAACCTGACGGCGAGTGTAATTCACCAGGCTGTGAGCATTCTTGTCGAGAGAGCCAGCTTGTATAGAGCACGATATTCCATCCTTTGCATTTCAAAGGATTTCCAAGAGCTACGGGCCCATACAGAAGCTTTTTACTGTGTCATTCTGTGGTCCCAGCGCGGCGTATCTCGAGCCTGAGCAGTGGGCAGCTGGCGAAGCCCCCTGTGAATGGGGACGTTGAATCCGGGTGCTTATGAGTGCACAGTGCGGGTCTTTTTCACGTGTAGTGAAGGTTGTATGAGCGCAGAGATGGACTATTGATGAGTGCACTCTTTCCGTATAAATGTGTCGCAAATTAAATCAGGCAGTAAGGCTGACCCCCATATAGCGTGTGTCTGGCAGGCTACGGCAGCACGTTAGAGACTTCGCTTTATCAATGGATGAGCTGGAGCGCTGGAACTGATGGGCCGTCTCAATGTTATACATGCAGTCAATTGATGGCACGTCCGTGAATACTCCACGTGTGTTGTGGCCTTTGGGAGTGGCTGCTAGGTCCCGCACTCTTGATTTTCGCGATAAAGCTGATAGACCTATGAGTCACATGAAAAAGGCGGTGAGCGTTTTCACTTTGCTATGCTCGAGAACAATTTTATCATAGGCAACAATGAGATGGGGAACATCTCAAGATAACTTCGGCAGTGGTGCACGGGGGCAACGATGGTTTGCAGCCCATCACAAGTGCGCGCCGACATCCTCCGGCATGGCGAATTTTGGCCTTCCCTGCTTGCCTCTATACTTGTTTTGACGCGTCAGGCGTGGGCGGCAAGGCAGCGAAACGTGGCATGCAAGCTTTAATTTAGGCCTGCACAAAAGGAGGCCCTACAAGCTTTTATTCGGGCTAGTGTCACGCACCAGGACGTATGCTTGGTCCCTAAACACTCCTTTATTTACGGGACGGGACGCGTAGGTGGAGCAAGATTGAAGATGCATCGACATCTGACTTAAAGCACTTGTGCAAGGACTCGCACTACACGATATGTTGTTGGGACTGCACGTATCCTTGTTCCGGAGAGCTATCTGTAGATGAGAAGATGATGAGCAGCAGGAACGCTACGAGCACATATAACTACACAAAGTCTATCCTTCAGAGAGTACGCGTTAATTCCTGCATCTGTTTTTTCCTAAAATTAGGTCCGCCGTTAAGCACTGGAGACTGGCTTTGGCAGTGTGGGAGCGGCATACACTAGGCGGTACGTTTTTAAGCGCAAAATAAAAACGGAAAGATCTACCAGATGCCTTTTGAAACTGGGGAAAGTGCCGACTCATCAAGTCAGCTAGACGCCTGTGTAGAGGTGATATTTGGTTATAAAGCTACGGGTAATTAAGGAGTATTGTGCAAACCCAATTGCTAATTATTTTTCGACGTAGGCTTGTTGTGCGCAACCATCTTTAGAAAAAACTTTACGTTTGGGGGAATTACGAGCGTGCGCGGAGTTTGCACACGGGTACTGCTGCACATCAGAAAGTAAGCTCCTTTTGCATGCCAAATGGACGAAGCGTACTGTACATGCTGTTTGGCACTATAATGCTCTTCAGGCGGCTAGCAGGAAACGTAGGTAGTGACGCAGAGTTGCTGTGAACTGGAAAGATGTTGCCCAACTTTTCAGGCAGGATTCCTGTTCGCCCTAAGCCTTGACAGTTCAGTCAGCTTCGATGTAACAAATGGGGTATGCTCTGCGGATGCGTGGCTGAGGCACAAGGCAATTGCGCGCATCCTCGAGAATTCTGCCGCGCTGAACCAGAGAGTATGCATGACAGTGGAAAACACACAATATTTGTGGTGTTTTGGAAGCATGCGTTTGTGTCAAGGAAACGATTTATGGCTTAAGCGAAGCAAGTACTTCTGTGCGAGAAATTGTTTTGCACGTCACACATCCTGGGCACGTAATATGTAAAAAGTGTGTTGCCAGCATGAGCACTGCATGCATCAGGCAGTACGTTTTTACTGAGCTCCCTGTCCGTGCGCAGTTTTAGAAGCACACGTGGCTAATTGGGCGCCTATTCCGTTATCACGCATCTGCGTTGGAATGTTGTTGAAATACGCGTCTCAAAGGCTATGGATTCTAACATGCTGTACACCTTGGAGGCGCCTCATTGCTTTGGGACCTTCTTACATATCTCATTGTTTTGGAACATTCGTAGACACAATATTCGGTGTCCACTGCCAATTGTATATTAAAGTGAACCTTCATGCTTCCAAGCGAACGAAAGGGTGACGGGAGCTCGAGTTCGGGCTTATTTTTCAGTGCCTCCTGATCGTTTCGGAGAGTACGAAGCAAACCGCGAGGCATTCCGTTGCCCATTTGCGTATGTGCGAAATGCAGGTTTCTACCAAGTCGACGCTTGCGAGGTTTCCTTTCGTTGCTTCCTATTTCGTTGCTGTTGAATGTACTAGTTCACTAACGCGGAGAAGCGAGGGATAGCGAGTCTCGCGTGAAGTACGCAGGTGAATACACTAGACGAGCACTATTTGTTTTTCGTAGCATCTTGTATATGCGAGGAAATGCAATGGCTGTGTTATTTGCTGAAGGATATCTAAGGAAATGGCCGGCATGCATATGAATGCGCGTCGTTATGGATCCGCCTGGGTTTCCGACAGTGCATACGCATGTGTCGAGCAGGGTGTTAGATCTTGAGGCATAATGTGGGAACTGTGTCCGCATACACCAGGCAGTGCGTATGACCTCTACAGATAAGCTCGCATGGCGGCATCCTTGTAACTGAATGATGCAGAATGTACTGGTGGCGAAACAGTACTGGGCAGTATCGAGCGCACAAACGGCCGCCAGTGGAACTGTTTCATACCTCGTAAACCTCGCCGGCGCATTTTCCTTTCTTTCCCATCGTGGGTGGGTCCATGCCAACTAAAATGACGACGTGGCAGTGCACCTCTGACGTATGGCTATCTGGTACAAGTTCGAAAACGCTGAGGGGATACCGTTCCTCAGGAAGTATGCCTGGCATCAATTTTCCGCGTCGACAGGGACTATTGGGACGAGGATGTGGTCGACAGAGGTAGACTGCCTACGCTCATAGGAACGTCAAATGCTAGGCTGTACGTTTTCAACCCACTCTGCACACAGGGGTAGTGCTCCATGAAGAATTCGAAAGAATATCGTTATTGGTGGGTCCATGAAATTACTTGGATATGGCTAGCAAAAGTAGAGACTTGCCTGTTCGCCAACTCGGTGCTGTCACTCCATTAAGGCGCAGATTTTTTGCCGACAGATAAATGGCAGTATACAGCCGTCCCGAGTGGCTGTATTGGTTTGACATGGCGGACATACAGCTGATGGATTGGATATTACAGGTGGTACGCTTGCTGAGTATAGTCTGGCTACCGGCGCAACATTGTAGGCAAGTAAAGAATGGGTGACGGTGACGCATCGTTGATGTGCTGAAGTGCTGAAGTGTACCAAAGACTGGCAACGAAGGCTGCATTGCTCCAACTAGTTTTGTCTGTTCCAAAATGTTGAGGAGCGGTGCCTACTGCTACCTTTCATGTAGCTGTGTTGAATCTGGTGCGCAAAATTTGTTAATGAGACAAATGCAGTACATTGAAATAGGCAGTGCGCTTTGTCATCCGACCATGTTTCCTGACGTTTGACCTGAAACACAGCAAGCAGCAAATGCCTCACAGTTGACTAAAGGTATGACTAACAGTCGAGGGATTAGCAGCTATATAAAATCAAATGGTGGTGCACACTTGATTCAAGCAAATCATTTTAGTGTGCTTTTAAGGGGAACCCGGCCGTTTGCGTTCATTTCCAGTACACTGCGTGCAGTTGCCGGTGAAGCGTCAGTAGCGGCCGTGACTCATGTCAGTGTGAAATCTCCGCGGATCAGAGCTTCCGATATCTAATCAGCAATACGTTTGAGTCATCATTCCTGACGGCTGGCAGAGAGTATGCCCGATCGCTAAACCACATGCGCTATCACGGCAAAGGTTGCAGGAGGTATAATGCCTCTCCCTTTCGCGCTCCACCGTGATATTTAGTACGCCTGCATGCTTGTCGCCCCCTTATTGAATGTTGAAGGGATTACAAGATTTAACTTCCCGCTTTGCTGCATCTTTTTGCTAGCTAGGGGCTGCTAGTTGCGACAGTGCTGCATCGCGTTCCAAGCACCCCCTTTTTCTAAATAATCTTTATATCGTTTATGCTTTACAGACGCTTGAAACCCGAGGCGATGCAAGGTGATGGCTAACGGGTATATGCAGTGATGATCTTCGGTTGCGAACTTAAGGCAGTACGCTGTGTCTCCCGTGAACCCCAGCGAGGCGCGGGCTGTGTTTTCTGCTCTTTTTACTGGGACACTACTTTTGAGTCATTGGTCGTGATGGCTGGCAGAGCGTACGCCCGATCGCTGAACCACATAAGCCGTCACGGCAAATGCTACCGAACGCATAAATCATTTCCATCGTTACACCGTAGAATTGTTTCGCTTGCCACCCCAAAGTGTCCCTACGTTACGGATTGCTCGTGGCACTTCCACTGCATTTGACTAATACTAGTACTGCCTGTTAGCACATCTGGGTAGGGCAGTTGGCGTGAATCAAACAGGGGGAATATAGTTCATTGGGATGTCCTGGGGAGGTGCGTGGTATATGCAGAATGTATGTCTGATACCTACACGATTTGGTTACAAGGATGTTTAGCTCCAGACGCTTTACTAGACGAAGGACAGTGCCTGTGCCTGTCCAGGGCGCCGGAGATAAAGTGTCACTTCAGCACTTTCCAGACTATTAATTGTGAATATGTTTTGTTTGAAGACGCAAGCGTGGGTTACATCAGCTAGTAAGCAACTACCAGGTCTCTTGCTGGCCTCGGTGTGTGAGTAGTTAGTACAAATCCGTGCAGACAAACGCCAGTGTACGTTTATACCCTGCATGGTTGGGAGGGACCCTGTCGGCCTCCAAAGAATTTACGCACCTTGTGCGGTGATTAGCTGGTGATGATAAGAGGTTAAAAGCGCATTTGCACCTTGCGGGGCGGTTTCAAGCAAGATTCTACAATGCACTGCGGTGGATCTGCACTGCGCGGAACAGGATGTGAGCGCACACTTCATATAAGGTGCACAAGAGATGATGTTGTGCGTTTTCAGATACTCAGGGCTCACCGCTAATCCATTAGGGATATGCGCTTGCATGATGCAAAAGGCAAAAGTGGCAGTAAGTGTACTTTAGTTGTGTCGCAGGTGTTGTTTAGCTGTGCCTGTAGACAACTGATCTCGTGCAGTGTTAGATGGAGCAAGTTTCCATGATATGATGCTTGTATAGCAATTGCTGATAAGGCATACGTGAAGCCTCTACACAAATATCACTTATCAGGAAGTACGGCTGACTTCCAGGCAAGATAAACGGGGAAGCCGGGAAAGCTTAGCAGTTAGCAGATGACGTAGAGGATTGTTCGGCTTTCACGCTTTTGTGCTGAGATGATCACTCTATGGAATTCTCCCTGGATAGATCATATCTTGCCATTTTACATAGTAAAAAGCATTTATACTCCTGCTGGCTCAGATGCAGGGGTGCAACGAGTGTGCAAGCGCTGCTTACAACAGGCAGTACGCGGCGTACAATATCTGTATTGCTGCCACTGCATCGCGCCTCAACGCCTTCCAGTGGGCACATGGACCTACTGGAGAATCCTTGTCACTTACGAAAATACGCTGCTTGGAAGCTTACTAAGGAGGCGCATCTAAAAGGTACAAGCTCGCCACCACTCGATATTGCCACTCTTCAACGAATTTAGGACTCTGGAGGATGAGTTGGGCATGAGGCGTGTATACGCATCTGGAGAGCGCGAGGCAGAGGTGCACTGTTACGAATACAAATTGATGCTCAATAGAAAGTATGCTTTCGAATTATGCGTTCCAGGTCCCCGCCCACCTTCTGGCTTTGCTGAGGGGCTCCATGTATTTTTTGATTGAAGGACAGTGGCAGATTGTAGGCGGAAGCGGTGCCATTGCCCTCGCGCCGTGGACGCTTCGCTGCGAAAGCATTTGCTTGGTGGCATGTGCACCGACAGTCTGCTATGGAAGTACTGCGAATGCATACAACTGGACTCAGCTAGAGGTTTTGCAAAGAGGTTTTGCAAAACTGCAATGCCTCAGTTGGTGCGTTGAATTCCGGCCTCCTTATGTATACATTCTTTTGGTTAGTGCCCATGCCAACTTGCACATTTACTGAAGCGCTGCATTATATCGGCGTGTACGCGGAGTATTCAGGGGTTGCTTGGGAATACCTGGAATTCCCACCCAATCGGGCTGGTCGCCTAGAATGCTCACATCTAGGAGTGTGGTTGCATTTACTGTAGACTACTAGGGGGGTTACACACTAGAAGGTATGTTCGGGTCCTATGCTCTGTTCACAACTTAGAAACAATTGCGAAACAGAGCCTGTCGCGATTATCTCAGTAGTTGGAACTCTGACACTCCGTAAATGAGTTTAGAACGTTGCAAACAGACCATTCACCAGATGCGCTATTGGTGGGTATGTCTTGGGACTGGCGTGAGCTGAAACGTTCATGGCGAAGGCTGATGAGGAGCACGCGATGAGAGCACTGGAGGCATGTGATGTGTCAGCGAGTACGTTTGGCACCTCAGCTGTGATAACGGGCGATGGCCCAGATATGACACGCTAGGCATGCACAGATAGTGACGTGCCTGTTGGTAGAACGCGATATGGCTTTTTGTTTGTCATGAAATACAGTCACGCGCCCACGGCACACAGCGCAGAACAAGGTGTATGATGGCAGTAGCGTTCAGGATTTGATGCGAAGCTTGCTTTCATAGAACGACTGTGTGAATGTGCGGTGCACAGCATATCGTTGCAACACTGGAAGGGCACACATCAGGCTGTACGAGCACCTTTAGATGCAATAATGTTAGAGATGTTTCAACATGCTTTTTGCGGGAATGTTTCATATCCAGCATTTACAACCCGCAAGAGTTTAAGCGTGCGAAAGTGATGAAGGCAGCTCTGTTTTGCCCATGACTATGTAGTTCACCTGGCACGTCAACGGACGTTGATGCCTTTATATTGCAGGTATTCTGTCCTGCTCGCCCTAGCACGGAGTTTTCGCAGCAGTAGGATGGCTAACCAGTGAGACATCCGGGCTTCATGACGGGATGGCGGGGTTATGCACCAGGAAGTATGGGTGGCGTCTTCAGCGTTGGCACGAACCACTCGGTGCCATGCTCTTTAAAGCATTTGCAGGTGCCATGAGAAGGACATATAATCTTCGAGTGCCTAGTCTTAGTATCATCGACACGCGTGTGGTCGGTTCGAGATCACCTCCCACATGGTGCCTGCCGTATCGGGCTACGATCTTTTCTATCGTTTTTTATCGCTGCAGTGGAGCAGTGCTTGCATTCTAGTGGGATTACACGGCCAGCGTGGCCTCTATTAATTATGAACTAGATGGGCGATTTCCAGCAGTACAGAAGTTGCATGCATCAGGCGGTAAGCGCGCGTTCAATTGTTGGCAATTTGGGGTAACGGTAAACGATATGGCTACGTTGGAAAGCAAACCAGTCGTGGTGCTGTGAAGCATTGGGGGAAGCAACGATCCTAGGGCGGTGCTGCATACCCCTGACGGTAAACAATATGATGGATACGTTGGAAAGCAAATCAGTCGCGTTGCTGTGGAAGCATTGGGTGAAGCAACAGTGCTAGGGCGGTGCTGCATACCCCTCAAATGGATGACGTATAGCATGGTGTTCCTGCCAGGACATGTTTGGAATTTAACATAATAAGTCAGGTATTGCCACGAATTAGAAAGTAAGGTTGATCGTCTAATGAAGTGCCAAAAACGTTCAAATACGGCACCTGACACATTTAGTGCCCTCTAGCTATCTTCTGGTAGCATCAGGAATATTTGTCCAAATAAAAAGCGTGTGGTACGCAGTTGTGTAACTGCAACCTCGTATCATTTGTGTGTCCCATGCCTGCCAGCCTAATAAGTTGAGACGGTTTGGGTTGCCGAAGCAGGAAGAGGTTACGAGCGGGGTATTGCGGCGTAACGCGAGTTTCGTGGAGCAGCAAGTGCGTCTGAATTTCAGAAAGCCCACGCAAACAGTTGTGCATTGCTATCAACGATATACTGCTGTTACCATTAAGCGCGTCGTTGCAGCCCGCAATTGGGGCGTTTGCTGCCCCTTTGCTAGTAATTTTAACTCCCAGCATATCGGTTGTGGGGCAGCACGCAAGTAACTACGGCCGTCTAGAGCATGGTTGAGGACTAAGAGAAGGTGTTTGTTGAGAATGCGGGGGGAGTCTACGCAACAGGCAGTACGAAGAACGTCTAGAGCATGCACGCCGACAGTTCGTACTTTGTGAAAGGTGTAGCTGCAGCAAGAGCCCTAGAGGCCCTAGGGCTATCTTGAGTCGATAAGGGACGCCAGAATGCTCCATGGCTGTTGATAGGTTGCGTATGCCAGATGGTGCGGTTAATGCCTACGCTGAACGGCAAGGATGCTGTGCCAGCAAAAAAGGGTTTTCTGGAATGTGCTTGTATGTGCTTGCATGCGCTCGTACAAAACGAAAGGTTACAGCAGTACATCGACGAGGCGCTGCTGCAACCCCACAGAAGTAGTCTACGTAGGTTGCTCATTTGTGGATAGTGCTAGGTTTGTCTTCTATACAGGAAGTGTGTAGCGAAGCAGTGTTACTGGGCAGCGCCCAGTGGATATACTTGATGGTGTTGAAGGAGTACCATGTGATACAGGCGGAAGCTGATGCAGAAAACCCAAATGTGGCACGTTTGTACGGCAACTAGAAAGGCCTCTGCTTTGAAAAAAGGCATCTGGAAGGGTTAACGTTCATCCATTATGCGAACGAGGAGACTGTGGTGCGTAAAGGAAGCGCTGGCCATTCTGTCACGGGGTGAGTATGGGTCACGGGGGCGACACTGATGGTTTTGGGGCAAAAATACACTATACCAAAGGACGTATGCCACAACCGCTGTTTATCAGTTTTCCTGTGTATATGATGTATATAGTTTGTTCCCTTGTATCACCTAGGAGGTTCGGGTTGTACTATCATTTTAGCCGGAGTGCGCAGCTTCTCTGTCGTACCTGCCGTTTGTTGCGGTACTTTTAAAGTGGGTGCTGGGAACGTGCCCCGGAGACATTGTACGTCAGAGTAGCCCTTCACCATGAGTGTCTAGGTTCTGATTTCTGGTTATTTATTGTGGATATATGGCGCATGGATCAGATGTTGGTATTTTGCGATGCGAAAGTACCATTCACAGGCAGTGAGTTTACCCTTCAGGCTATTTATGTATACAGTGTCTTAGGTGCATGAAAAATATTATGTGTTGTTCTGTCCATGCATTTGAGGTTCGGCTTGCAGTTTGTCACTGGCTGGTGTAAACTGGCTGCAAGTGGACAAAAATGCTCCAGCGCGTCTGAAGAAGGCGTTGCCTAAGTGGTGTCATAACTTAACCTAGATCTGGGCGTATCTTGGTGCCTTAACCGATTGTTTGCTCAAAACAAAAATATTTTGCATTTTGTAGCTGTAGGGAATGCAGAATGGTATTGCTGGATTACCTGTCACCAGGTGGTACGCCGGTGGCTTACGTATTGAGTAGCCCGAGTAACGTAGAGCGTCAGAGGAAGGCCGCCGCATCCACTTCAGGCCTGCATCGGCGTCGCATACAGCGAAGATGGCAGGCGTGCTTAGGAGCATCTTACTTTATCTATGACCTAAGTAAGCCCTGTGCGGCCTACTAAGGTATTAAGAGACAGAAAAGCTTGGGGCGCCGCATCCTTTGGGGCTTCTCGTTCAACAGGCGGTATGCACGCCCAACGCACAACTGCTCAACAACTGCGGCGAGAGGCTGGTTCGAAAAGGAGGGCGGAAGCTTCAGGGTGTGCCAATGCTCGCGCCTGCATATCGGATTGCTCTAAGGAACCGGTGAGGATGGCTCCTATTTGAGTATGATTGGCGGATGTTTGAATAGCGTCTTGAAACAACAATTCGGTGCGCCTTATCGACTGCGTCACGCAACAGGCAGTGCGTTCTCCAATACGATTTTGGGTGAGGACGAAGCCGTTAGCGCAGACGTGAGGCGGCCTATACTAGCGAAAGAACAAATCAATATAGACCTTCTGATTCTGAACCACCAGCAGCTGCATGGGATGGGATGCGGTGGCTCACAGGCTGTACGCCCTATATATTCAGACGAAATGAACTGGAGGGCCAGTTAAAGGGACTGTGTGCTTATCCGTCTGCGTCTACCTAGATTCGTACCGTGCGTTTGTCAAGTAGCTCAACTATGGGCGTAAGGTCTGTTCTTTGTAGAAAATGCCGCATTGGCCTTCTGTACAGAACGTATGTGGCAAGTCATTGTGGTTGGTCAATGGTGCCCGGAAGTGAGCGATGGTGGTGCAAAGTTGCCATATGGTCAACGGTGTTACAAAGGTCTAACTCTCTCTATTTGGCAGATGTGTACTATAAATGAAACCCAATTTCTTCAGAAGGAACTTTAGTGGGATACGGAGGTGTGCAATATGTACAGGAAAGAGGCGGCGGGGACGGAAAAGGAGGGAAAGTGGTAGTAGGGAAACGCAACCAGGAGGTACGCTTCAAGCACAGCCTATGCCGTAAAGTAGCACCGTCCATGGGCTGGAAAATTGCATGCTGCTGGGAAGACTGCAGATGCCTGCTACCATTGTGAAAAAGAGCTTGAAATTACGCGGTGTTGATTTTTGCTGCAGTGTATTGCATGTGAATGCTGACAACTTAGAATGGTTGGGGTTATGGGCATGGTGATGTAGACTTGGTCCAGATGAAGAGAAAGGGAAGGATGAGTAGATGCTTGCGGTTGTGTGGTGTGGTGCTCTAGGCAGTACGGCCAATCTGCATGCAGTTTCAACCAGAAGAATTCTCAGAATTTGTATGGCAGATGCAACTCAGTACAAACGCATTCGTGCATTCAGTCTTTCCCGAATGTTTCTCTAACGAAGCACCTAAGGTGCCTACGGCTTTGGTAAGTTATTCGCGCCTTTGCCTTCAGGGAGGAAGCTAATGCTCGCGGACAGATCCATGGTACTCCTGGAGAGCATGTTTTGCACGGGGTCGTCGGGAAGATCTGATGGGATCGCCATTAATCAGGAAGTATGCTTGAGTTAGATAGGCCAAGGATTTTATGATAAGTTAGGACTGCTCAGCAAGAAGAGAATAAAACTATAATCCGGGAATCACATCATTCAACTGCTTGGTTTGTTGGCACTTTTCGATTGCAACAATTTTTCATGCCTGGACAGGAACAGCGAAGCTGACGGATACAGAACAGGTATTCATAGCTGTGCAAAACATCTTCATGCCCAGGGCAATACACTGAATTCTTAAGCCATCCACCATGTGAAGAAGGAATCGAGGCGTATCACTGTCCGAAGGGGCCGAAATTCATTAGGCAGTAAGCCTTCCTCCTTTTATACACTCGACTGGTATTTCGGTTGTCGTTTAACATGTGGGTGGGTGTTCTCGCACGCGGCGTGCAGGCATGTCCGAGGGAGCTGCGCTGGGAGGCCCAACAGCGGATCCGCGTTAACAAAAGAGCTTGTGCATGCAGCCCGCAGTGCCTCATAGCAGGGGGGGGACACTGTTGTATGCCAGGTAAAGAGCTGGGCTCAAAGATTGTAACTCGTTCCATTAGGGGGATGAATGAGGCGGCATGCCGAGTGAGTACTTCGGAAACAGGGAAGAGGGCCGAGCGTGCTAGCAGAAAACGGGGCCACTTCTACCACGCTTGCCTTGGTGTCACTAGGCGGCAACAGCTTCTCCTACTTTTCTGGCAGAACGGCTCCCATGATAGTGTGCCTAGTGGGTGCCCTGGGGTCACACTGGTATCTGGGGCGTCTGGAACTACACTTAATTGTCGGGGGAGGCGTGCAAACAGGATTTTGAATGGTGGGAAATTACTGCGACTCCCTTGAGCAGCGCGCACGTGCGCTAGATATGTCAGAGATGCAGCGGGGTACAGAGGCTGTACTTGCAGGCAAACGCGCCGGATAACCTAGAAATGGCGGACGCCCTTGTATCCGATAACAGGGAAGTCGTTGTGCATGACTGCATTATGGTAGCTCTTTTATCAGGCAGTACGTGTTGTATACAGAATGCGTGTATGAAAACGATTGTACATTTGCTGTTCTGTCTAGGGAGCTGTCACCTGAAAACAGCTGGAAGGTTTGAGATTCATCGGGGACAATCGTGTAATGCCTACACATGGGAAGGAATAGAAATGGCAGACGACGTTGCACCCGATAACAGGGAAGCGGCTGTGCATGGCTGCGTGAGGGCAGCGCTTTTATCAGGCAGTACGTTTTCTATGCAGAATGCACATATGGAAACTATTTGTGGGGTGGAAATCGTCGCGTGTTTGTGGCGTATCACCCGTCTTGACACAGCAGCATGTCTTCATGCTCTCCTGTGAGAATTCGAGCTGCTGGGGTCAACTTTTTACATGAATGGATCTGCACCTGCATGCGCCTCTGGTTGGTAATACTGGAAAACAACGAACTGCGTGTCCACTTCGGCTGGAGATTGGAGGATAGGATTGAAACACCGCCTGCAAGATATTATCGGCTGGAGCCGATTCACGACCAGCCGGCAAATGATTTAGAGTACTGGATTGGTATGAAATTGGCGCGATACACCGTAGGGAGTGTACATATATGTCGTGTGTTTGGGTTAAACAGAAATGCTAGGGAATCAGTCAGCCGGAACGCGATGCGCGTTTCCGCGTTTTTGTTCTACGCCAAACCAGAATGAGCACGGCTCGAGATACACGCTTCTGCGCGACTCGACGTTAGATACGTAAAGCTATATGCAGCTCTCCGGAAGCTAGTGCAGAAGCCCGTCGCTGCCTTGTTTGCAAAAGTTTGAAACCGTTTATATAGAGGGGGGCTTCACTTCCGAGGACGTGACGTGGATATGCGCCACGCGCACATGCCTTGTTGTTCCCAATGCATCTGGATTCTCAGCATTCGCTGCCTCATACGCTGTGGCAGTGCTGTTACTTGATCGTAAAAGGTAGGCGGCTGTCATGGCAGCTTTTGCCGATGCTGCTCCTGTCCATGGTAGATGCCGCTCAGTGTCGGTCAATATTCTTCCTAAAGCATTGACGGAGCGTCTGAGTTACTATTTGCTGGCTCGGGGTGCTCTTGTTTTTCCCCTATGTTGTCACAAGAACTTGAACAGGTATGCATGCTCAAATGCATTTCCTGCTAAACGTCGTGGTAGAAAGGCACGCAGCGTACGATAGGCTGCTGGGACCCAAAAAGAACATTACGTTTCGGTTTCTGTGTTCCTATGTTTGTGACAATCTACACACAGATTTTCCTTAGCCTTGGTGAATGTGGGGGATCCCTTTGGGGCGGATATAGGCACGCCCGAGATATTATAGAGGGCATGATCATTTCTGCGGCGTGGAGTGCTATGCTAGCTGCTGAAAACATCTGGCCATGCCAGTAGCCACTTCCGTGCGAAACAGGGCGTTTGGTGCTCTCGGTTTTGTACAGCACCACCGACCCGTCCAGGGTACCGTCCTTAGCTGGGAAACTGAAGACTAGATGGTTACCACCACCACGGTCATCGATGGTTTCTACTGTATAGCCCACATGTTGAATTTAGAAGTCTTTGTAGGTGCATGCGCATAGTAAGCACGCCTTAGGGGGGATGCTCCGAAGGGCGCCGCAAGCCGTTTCCGTCGGTAAGGCCTTGGACAGTATTGAAAAATTGCACTGAAGCACGTGTAGCCCTTTTAGGGTGTGCGCGCATGGGAGACGCATCTTTCTCCAGCAGCAAAGACATCTTTTAGGTGCAGGGGAGAGGTAAGCGTCGCGTTTATGTTTTATGAAGTCCCGGTCTAAGTGGCTGCGGAAATAAGAGGGAATGGACTCTGATGTGTAACAGTGTCTTGGGGAAAGTGGTCAGTCGATGCGGTGCTGTAAATGGCGTTTGCATGTGCGCATTAGCATTAACACCTTAGTTGTAAGGCATCACAGCTGCGACTGGGTTCCCACGCATTCCCAAGCATTGGCTCAGGTGTTACCGAGACACTTCACCATTGTTTTCAAATAAAGCATCAGTATTGCGGCTTTCATGAACGGTGTTGTCACAGTTTTGTTACTTGCTTTGAGGGAAGTGACGGCTTAGCTTTCGAGTGGCCTGGAGGCCGTTAGTCCTTGTCGGCTAATATTAAACGTTCGGGGGGTATTTCTGTGGTTTGTCTAGGGGGAGTTAATCAAATAGGCAAATGCAATGCCGCCAGTTGGCTGCAGAATCCGGTCGCCTCTTCGCAAGTTGGAATGATGGAGTGTGAATGGAGACGTTGGCTTCTAACCAAATGTTCGGCGCATTGCGGTCAAGGCAGATACTGTCTCTTTGCCGGCGTTGTCCTTTGTTCTGGCCATCCGTAGAGGGACGTGAAGCAGTTCAGCTCCACGTAGACTTCAATAAGTGCTAATACATCGTTGTGCTTCTTTTGGAAGGCAGCTAAGATGAAATAAATACCAGAGCAACGCCCGCTGGTGCGTGCCAGTACACCGATGGCCCACTCTCCGAAATGTTTAAAAAGTCTAGTCTACACTACTTCTGGGTGGGCAAAAGCATGTGCCAGGTACAAAGCATTTACCTCTTTTGCGGAGGCGGTAAAATATCAGGATTGGCGCACGCCGCAAGGCGGAAGAAAAAGCCCACCCCAGTAGCGTTTGGTGGTTACGCTGGTCATTAAGCGGCATTTACTCCACCAGCCAGACACCCCGGTTTTCTTTTGTAGCCTTGCCTAGCAAGGATTATGCTGTTTTCTGGCCAACATTGAGATTCGTTTCGTTTCCCGAGCTGTACTTGCGTACGTGGAGGAACATTGAAAAACCTGCCATCTATGCTTAACTGTCTTGTCCCTGGGAATGGTTTATCTACTGCTCATTGTGACGCATTGCGTCGAATAATACACTCTAATATCAAAACCTTCCCGCACCCTCTTTCTCTGCAGCAAGTACGTTAGTTTGCTAGGTAGCAGCGTTCCTCAGGTATATCTGCTTCCCCTGAACTATCTCCACACGGTTTGCCCATTACACGAGAAAAAAAAACTGCAGGTGCAAAAACGAAAACATTTTCGTTTTACATTTCGACCAATTCGCCATTAGGCACAATGCCCTACGCAGCAGCCTGAAAGATATATGGCTTACGGTTGTAGGGTTTATGGATTAGGGTTTAGGGTTTAGGGCTTTAGGGTTTAGGGTTTTAGGGTTTAGGTTTTAGGGTTTAGGG
>CAJFCZ010000006.1:0-64474 GCA_904066245.1 Eimeria sp. OTU-Y
GGTCATATATAGAGTACTTCTGCTGGGTCTGGCTCATGACCTGGCTTAGAAATCCCACAGGTTTGCCATCTTGTTCCAGAACTGCCCCCAATGCATAGCCAGAGGCGTCTGTGTAGAGAGAATAAGGTTTTGAGGAATCTGGGACTTGCAATGTTGTGAACTCCGCGAGAAGGCGTTAATGTTGGCGTACTGCTGAAGTGTGAGATTCTCCCCATATAAAGGGTTTATCCTTTCTAGTAAGTTCCACCAGGGGACGCGCCGTGTCCGCGTATCGAGGTCCCATGAACATCCTACAGTAATTTACAGTCCCTAGGAATTGACGAACCTGTGTTTCATTCGTCAAGACTTCCGGCCATAGAAGAATTGCTTTCACCTTATCTTGTGCAGGTTTGATACCAGTGACCCCGATATTATAGCCCGTAAGTCAGCTCTTGTTGCGCAAATTTACACTTTGACAGGCGCGGGTAAAATGCTGCTTCAAGAATGTGCTAAGAACCTGTTGCAGAAGGGAGACATGGGTCTCTTACGTTGATTTATAAACAAGGACGTCGTCCAGATAAGCACTGACCCCATGCCCAAGTAGGGGTTGGAGGTAAGCATTTATGTTTGCCTGAAATGTCGCGGGTGCTCCCGTAAGACAGAAGGGCATGACTTTATATTCGAAGAGACCCTGGACCGAGCGGAAGGCAGCTCTCCATCGATCCTCCCTCGCCATACGAATTTGATGAAATCCAGCTTCCAAATCGAGGGTTGGGAAGTAGGATGCTCCACCTATCATTTCGAGAACAGTCTGTACGTTAGGCATAGGGAATTCAGGCGCTATCGTGAGTGCGTTTAGCGCCTGATCCTCCCTTATCATATAAAAACTTACTCTCTCATCTATTTGGGTCTACTGACAGTGCAGTTAAGGCTGCAGGTTCCTCCAGGTTGGGAAACTGTCAGTGCTCTGTAGTGCTGTGCTTGCAGGGTTGTATGCGTGTCTCCTTACTGCAGGAAGGGGAATTCTCGGGCTTATCTCCGCATGTGAGCATAACTCCGATGGCTGAATTTGGTTGCGGAGAGTCCACAGGGGGACTCGTGCTTCTTTCTTGTGCGTTCTGGTGCGTGTTGTGCTGTGATGTGGTGCTGCGTATTTTTGGTGCAGGTTTGCGGCTACTAGCGATTGCAGGTATGAGTAATCTGGCCTCAGCGCCTATTAACGTAGCACCTACTATCGCAGCTCTGTTCGGTACCATCTCATTTAGCCCTTGTGAACTGTTTGTAATGGGTAGTTGTGGGTGCTTACGCGCTAATCACTCGCGCGCTAGCACGTGTAGCCCCAGGGACACCTGACCCTGCTGCAATGGCGAGCGGCGCGGATGCACGGTGAACGATGAATTCGAGCGACCAGTTATTTCATAGCGGTGCAGACGAAATGTGTTTCAGTCTAAGTATAGAGTTTACCATGCTCGGTTAATTTGTCTGCCCTTGACAGCTGGTTGGCTCGAAAGCAACGCCAGGAGAGTCGGAAGCACAAATAACTGCCGACGCTTTTCCCGACCGCGACACTTGTATTTTCGTCATCTAGTGGGCATATCAAACAGTGCAACGGTTGCAGCATAAACTACATTGCAACTGCGTAGCGCTACGCCTCTGGAACTTATAGTTATTCTACAGGGGTTGGATAGTTTTAGCTTCATCCAGAGTTGACTCAAACAGGGAGCATCACAAGCAGCGTTTATTACATCCTTGTACTCTGAAGAGGCCATTTGCCTTGTCTTTGAGACCATGGCATAGCCCCATGTGAAGTAGGGGGCACAGTCCGGTTCTTTCAGCATAGCAGCTGAAAAACACTCATCAAAGCCTCAGAAATCGTTAGTGACCGCGGTTTTTCTTCGATGCCCGCTAAGACTGCTCCCAACTCTGCGTTTAACACTGGCCTCCCAGCATGAAGCTTCCTGGATTCGAACTATTTCTGTCTCTGTTGCAGCCGGAAAGCCGAAGAATGGGAGAGAGTTGGGGATGAACGCTTGAGGGTGCATACAATTAGCTTCTGGCTAGCATAGGATGAAAAACTTCAGGCGTCGCCAAAACGGGGGAGTCATGAGATTCCGCTTGCGTTGTTTCTCTAGCTTTCTGAACTTTCCTGGGGGGAGAGCCTTCACTTTCCCGTTCTGTCCCAGGGTGTACAGATCAGTCAGCCGTAGTATAAGAACGCTCTGTTACTAGTTATAGATAAAAAGAAGAGTTTATTCCACTAGTGAAGGTGCAGACATTTTCATTTCCATCAGGCAAACGATTAGGACTTCTTTTATTACGCAAGACAAGGCCTCAAAAGATGTTGTGCTCAATCGCTCGTCACAGGCGGGCTTCGGGTAGATCGCAGGCACTTCGAGCCCTCCGATCCACGCATGGCCATTGCGCTTCACTTGCCTTCACTTGCGATGCATGATTCCTCTCGAAATCGAGGACCTTCGCCGGCGACGCGCGGCACTATAGGCCGCGTTAGTGACGTCTTTGTATTCGGGGGGTGATATCTGTCGCATCTTCACTACCATGGCAAGACGTCCACGTAAGGTAGGGGGAACAGTCTGGCTCCTTAAGAATAGCCACGGCAAGAACCGTCATTAGCGCATCAGACAATGTAAGAAAGCCTGATTTTCCTGCAACACCAGCAAGCACAGCTTCCCATTCCGCATTGGTGACAGGGGTGGGGATGTTCTTGGTTGGTGTGGTTCGAAGCGGATCTGTCGCTGATGAAGCCGGGAAGCATAGGGCTGACTTCCCATTATTGGGGGTGATGGCCCTGGCGCAGACATATTAAGGAAGAACTGGCTTTGAGCTAACATGGTCAGAAGTACACCCTGGGTAACTAAGAATGGTGGCTAACGCGCCTCTGCGTGCATGGGCTCCTCTGCAATTTGTCGTTTGCGTGGGGGAGAATCTTCTCTATCCAGTTCCGCCTCAGCAGTGTGGGGTCTGTCGGTCATGGTAAGAGAACTGGCTTAGAAAGAAATAGTTTGTTTCAAAAAGGAAAATTATTTGTATGAGAATAAGCCCCTTTTCGAGGTCTTGCCTTGCTAAGGAAGGAAATAACTCCCCTTCCTACCTGACAGGCAAGACCTTCGAAGCGCAGGTGCAAGGCGGGTGTTTTTCAAGGCAGGTGACAGGCGGGGCGAACCTACCGGCACGCCCCACACCCGTCAGCCCAGCACTTCAGGCCTCCCAGCCTCGAAGCTCCAAAAAAGGCCCATGATTCATATTGCTCAGCCTTGCATATTTTCAGCAAGGGTTGGGGAGGGGCCTTTTTGATCTTTTTCGTTTTCCTCTGAACCCTGTCTTTTCCGTTTCTTCATATTGTTCCAATGTCCTGGTAGATAATAGAGGGGGTACATCGCTCTAATTACTTGAGGGTGCAGCGAAGTAAACAGAGGATGTGATGCCTCATCTGTTTGATCTAAGTGTCCCGGAACATATTCCCATAATTGTTGGATTCTACCTAAATGCTGTTGTGCCCGCTTAGCTCATTTCTCAAAGCTCTGAGCTTGTATAGCTTGCGTAAGGTGTTTACTGTCTCTATACCAATGTTGAGCCCTTACTTCAGGCAGACGCCTTTCAGCCCATCGCAAAGCCTGCAACTCCAGATAGGTACCCACCCTACCTTTCCATGAATCAGTGGTGTTTATATGAGACAGTTTGATGAAAGCCCTGAGTCCCACTGTTCCTAGAAGTCCATATCTTTCCTCGGATGCATCCGCGTTCATGGAGGCAGTGCTAGCTGTAGGAACATTAAGGTGGAAGTCCACGTCTAGTCTGAAACTAGGCGTCCACTCAATAAGATCATCCCAGTCCCTATTCCTGCAGGAAAAATATAACTCGTGGATGTGTGCTGCCTATACTCCTCAGAAACCGTTACATAATGGAATCCAACTTCGATATCACACACAGACACAAGTGGTTTAGTGGCACACTGTATCCAAATAGACAAGGGCTTAGTGATACGGAATTCTTGTGGAATCACAGAGGTGTAGTAGGTTTCTGTCTACCACACCTCTGTCACGGTGACGCTCAGGCCAATGCATGCACGCAGGATCGCCGACAAGCAACGCATGTAGTTCAGAGATACATCATTTTATAGCGCTGAAATCAAGGTATTTTTTAGACTTTTACATGTGATACTACCAAATGTTTAAGGGTTCTGTCTGCGGCCGTTTAGTTGTAGAATGGACAGCCCACTGAGACGTGGGAGCCTCCTTGGGCGATCCGCGTCCTTGCCTACTTCTTCAGTACGACTTAAGATCCCGCCAAATGCTGCTTTAAATCAATCGATAATAACGGGTTTTCATTGGGTTATCGAGTATTGACCCCAAACCCTGTTACTCGGGCTGCGTGTGTTTCGCTCAGCGACCGTTCAGAGCCATAAGCAGCAAACAGCTCATTGCGGCATTCAAGGATGTCTCAGTATGTCGATGCCGGGGAAGAAGAACGAGTTATGATTCAGCTTGACCCTGATGATATATTAGTGTAGGCACGAACAGCTTCTTGTGCTTTCACTGCTTTCAGGGAGGAGGCAGCTTAATTCTGACGACGAAGGCAGGGGACTTGGCTAGACGTTTGGTGGGTGCTGTAGTTTAATCAAGGACCTGTGTTCTTTTGTGTGTGTTGTTGGCTGTATGCTTGCCGGACTGACTTGCCAGTGTATTGATAGTTGCTGCTCGGTCCATACGAAACCAGTACTGTTGCGTTGGCGAGTTGACAATCCCTGGAACACAGGCGCCGCTAGCTCTCTTCTTTTGTGGCTTCCTTGCAATGTTTGATCAGGGGTTGGCTCCTTCCCTGAAAGAAATCGAGGAACTGAAGGCAGTGGCAGGAGAGTACTGTGACATGGCCACATTTGCAACGTTTTGCAAAGAAGTAACGCAACACATTCATCACGCCTCACGAACATCGAGTCTACCCCCTCAGATGGCATTCACGGCGGAGACGATTTATGTATATGTTATGCTTTCAGGTGGCGCACTGCAACGACAGCCCAAAGCTCTTGGCAGAATTGTTTGCGTGTTATGATCCTTCTTCCACTGGAAAAGTGCCATTGCGAGTTGCAAGAAACATCCTTCAGAATTGTGGGGAGGTCTTAACGAACGATGAAGTAAATGGAGTGCTGGGGGAGCCTACTGACGAGGTTGATTACCAGGCATTTTGCGAGAGGTTAGATTAAGCTCATAAAACCACAATGCGCATCCCCGGTTGTATTGTTTGTGGAAATTGCAACAAGAAAGCGCATGACAAAGAGCACTCGACGAATCCTGTTTTCTGCAGGTTGCTATCGGAGAGGTGACAGCTACGGGTTATGTAGTACAACGTGTGAGTGAAATTGCAGTAAGCTCTTCACCGCTGTTTAGGGTGAAAAGAGTCCCTGCATCGAATGACAGGCTGACAGGTACATAGTTTGGCAGGAGCGGCCCCCAGCACGCTCCACAGATAGCAGCGTTTGGGAAGCGTGCTGCGTTCCAAGAAGCTGCTTGTAGTCACGGAAGTAGTTATAACGACGTGCCAATAAACCCATCCCCATCAGTGTGCTGGACGCATAGATAATACACGAATATGAACTATTTGAGTTTTCTTGACGCTCATCGTTGTCCATTCTTTTTGCCCCTTTGTCGGGAGTGGGTTAAACGACAACGTTCCCCTGTCCGCCCGGAATCGCCAACCGGCGGGCAGTCACCCGCTTGGGCCGGGCGCCGCGCCACTGTGCAGCGTGCAGGACGATCGTGAAAGTTAGGTGGACGGCATATGATATGCCCTAACCGGACTTGACATTTCTCACGGCCGACTGGCTCCGTAATTTACATCGCATACTACCACGCGCGTAGCTGGGCATCTTCCAAGCAATCATACATCCCTCCTTACAAATAGTCCAGCTGACCTTCCTCTCGCTTAGTAGGCATCCCACGGCTACTGCTACCACAGCGCGGTTCTCTCTCATACAACACCAGTCGCCTCTGCGCCTTGAGCTGCTCCAGGATGCACCCGAGACAATAACCATCTCGTTCTCCACGGTAGTGCCCTACAGTGCGCACTTCTTCAGGATGATGACGGCGATTCCGCCCGACGCTGACACGTGGACGACCGGCTGTCTTCAAAATACCTGCACGGTTGGTGGTCCCCGTGCAACACAAATGCAAGAGCCTTCTTACGGTGAACGGCAACGGGTCATTTCGCCTTGGCCGCTCGGAAGAGGGACATTGGCAGCTTCGCAACTTGCAGAACTGTCTTCGGCTCAATCTTAAGTTTCTTTCCAGAGCGCTTCCTGCTGCTGCTCGACGGACTGGCGGCCGCGCCTCTACTGTGGCCCGATGCCGATGCGCCATGAACCTCGCCATCACTCCGTGAGACTCTCGCATCGACTCCGTCGAGCCCATTCTGTTTGCCTCTGCTGCTGCTGCGGCTCACGCTCTTCTTCCGGAAAAAACGAGCGCCCTCCCCTCCGCTCCCAGAGTCAGACTCCACGTGAGAGCTGCTCCCGCCTTCATCCCGCAGCGCACTCAACATCGACTGCAGCATACCACTAGAAGATGCATGGCGTCGCGATGTGTCACGGCTCCGGTACAGGCGCAGGAAGCGGCGCAAAACGCGTTTGTCACTGCCAGGTGTCAGCAACCTGCACAACAAAAACAAGAGCCACCAGGAGTCAGGGAATGCCTGTTCGATCGCTGTGCAACTTCGTTGAGGCTTTCGAGTACACTTATACGAAAACACCCTCTGACCAGCCATTAGTGCCTTTTGTAGGAAACGCCGTTGCCCTTACCGCTCATTTGCGATAGCTAGTGCTGTGTTCCCAGCCTCGTCTTGAGTCATTACGTCCGCCCCCATTTCCATTAACGTTGCAGCCACAGAATACTGGCCAAAGAATAGAGCAGCAAGTAATGCAGTGCGCCCTTGCGAATCCTGTACCGGCAACAGGAGCACATTCACATCGAATTACGGCTCCCATAACTGCTTGCCTTTTAAGCTCCGTCTTCAACACACACCTCTTCTCCTTTGGGAAAGCAAAAAACTGTCTTCCCGCGCATCCCAGCTAGGTGAAATGCATGCTAACCTTTGCTTCCAGATCGATAGACTTGGCCTTCTTTAAGATAGTTTTGGCAATCTTGTCGTTTCTTAACCGAATGCAAACAAGCAAAGGGGTTTCCCCCTCAGTTTTTTCTGCCTTGTTGCAATCAAGCACTTGAGTCTGTGTTGCAAGGATCCATTTTCCTTCACATGCCTTCTCCCCTTGAGCGTTCTCCACTACCTGTAGATGCGGCTGCTGCTGAAGACTGTTGGGGTGCACCTTTACTCTGTACGGCTCTTGTGTATGATCTAGGAAATAATTGACCATGTCTTCGTGGTTCTCCATGCACGCTACAATCAGCGGAGTCATTCCTGAGATGCAAACGGTCAGTACATGGTGGGTTCAAGCATGTACGTTACATTTACATATCATGTTGGCACTAAACGTCAGTAAGCACAATCTTGTAATACGCTGGATAAGCTTCACCTTCAAAATTTGCCTTGTTGACATCTGCTCCGTGGTCAATCAACCGCTCCACACAACTCCCTAGTCCCTCCTCTGTGGCAGCCAATAGGGCTGTCTGGCCACCCTCTCCCCGAGCATCAACGTTGCATCCACTAGCGAGCAACAACTCCAGCACCTGAACACGTCCTTGTTTAGCTGCCTGTAAAAAAGCGCAAGTGGAGCAGAGAACAAACAAACCAATCTCAAACGGTGCACGCAGCGCCCACGGCGTCCTCCCCTGGAGCCCAAAACAACGCGAGAAAACAAGCACGCCCTGCAAATAAGCTCTAACCTGTAATAGTGGTTTGGACCACAGTGGATGCGTGCGGTTCATGAGGTCTGGGTACTTGTCAATCAACAATCCGATGCTGTCAACGTCATTCTTTGCCACAGCACAGCTCAGCACGTCTGCAAGCACAAGAAAACACCACAACCTACTTGTGAGCCTGCAATCCGCGTCAGCCAAGTTCGTGCAGTGTTCAGCTCTATACATTACTGCTTGCGCATCTACCATCCTCAGCTTACCAGTTAATACCCATCTCTTTCCCTTCTCAGCGCCTGCACCAGCCTCTAAGAAGAGAGGCAACCACTTCGGGTTCAACTGATACGCCATCTGAAGAAAAGGGCAACAACACCCAGTTCCGTGCGCATGGAAAAAGTTTTAATAGTAAACAATTCACGAAGAACTGGGCCGGCACAGAAGTTTAGTCTTATTCCACTAAGCTTAGCATCGGGAAATCGGCTTACCAACGTAGGAGTGTAAGAATTGTGACCCCGGGAGTTTGGATCCCCTCCAGCCTTCAAAATGATACTAATGATCTCCGGTGAATTGACTTCACAAGCTACACAGAGAGCGCTTTTATAGGTGCGTACTCCTGGGCACTTCACATCCAGCGCCGCACCTCGAGCTAGCAGACGCTGCGGACAATCAAACCATCAAAATAAAGCAAGACGCCTAGTACACGATCCGAATGCCAATGCGCGCCGAGTCGTCTATGCAAAAGATGAAGTTCTGCGAAAGCAATAATAAGCGCCTGCATTGAAGCCGGCGGCAGGTGTCCAACGACCACACGAGACGATGCTCACCTTAACTATCTCTGCGTCATTCCGTCGTATTGCTGTTTGCAGGGGGAAATGGGCACACCGAAGGTCATGGGGATTTGGCGAAACGCCAAGGTCAAGAAGAGCCTCTACAAGGTCTAGTCGGGAAGCTTCACAGGCCCGCAGGAGCGGTGACTTTCCCAAGTAGTCGCACACGTCAATTTGTGCCCCCCTTTTGATCAGCTGCAGCCGGTAGAACAGGAGAAAACGGAACTAGATATATGTTTACATACAAATGTTAGTAAAAATAAGCACTCACACGCATGTTCTCCAAACTTCGCAAGAGACCAACCACTAAATCTCATGCCACCTGTACACCCACAGCGTACCACTTTCAGAGTCTCCTGGTCCTGTGTCTGTATAGCGATCGAGACAGGAAGCGTAAGAACATTGACCCCGCCATCTTCTGACGTGTCCACAACAAAGGGCGCATTGACCAGCAGCTCGCTGCCACGCTTCGCTTGAAGTGTTAGCAAGGAGCTACCCCGGTAAGGGGCCGACGCACACAGTTCCGTGAACTGTAAGAAACATTGAAACAGAGAGGCGCAAGCAACACACCACATGTGCGTACGGAATTTAGCTCCGGACACTACACAGACGCACGGATTACTATAGAACATGTATGCGCGCAGCGCTATGTTATTGTTCGAGGCCCTCAATTGGCTGGACTCGCTAACTCCAACTGTTTGCATGTCCCATGTTGGCTCCGTGTCCCCCACCTCCTTCTGCACAACCTTTGTCAACGACGAAATCTGATCATGCAGACCAAGCTTCACTGCATGACAGAAAGAGCGGTAATGCGTCTCCATGCCAACCTTTGAAAGGAGGCACTTGGATGCAAGGGAGCCCACGATTTCGAGCGATGCCGTGACAGGGTGTTTTTCCTCCTCCTCAGCAGCTGCGAGGCTTTCAGCTGCAGCAAAACCAGCTGCATTCGCGGCTGCCGTTGTGTGCTCAATAGCAGTTTGACACGCAACTGCCGCTCCCTCTCCTGCTGCCACCGCCGCGGCTAGCGACTCCAGCTGCTGCTGTAGGCGCAAGACGAGCTCTCTCTGCGCCCGCACAGCACATTGCTCAGGATCCTCTGGCTGATCTCGCGTAGGTTCGCCGTCAACTTGAATGGGTTCCAACTGCAGCTGGTTTTCCAATGCTCTTTCTTTCTCATCTAGCAGCGTTTTCTGCTGTTTCAGCCTCTCCGCGACTGCAGCATGCTGCTCTTTCAGAGACTTGGCTTGCTCCATGTGCTGAATGTGTTCTTTTTCCTGTTGATGTAACAATCGGCGCAGTTGTTTCTCCTCCTGAAGCTTTCTCTCGTAGTCCTTCCTGTGCCGCTTGTTGACTGCTGTTGCATTCCCCACAAGACAGTCGGCTAAGACAGTCGCCGCGTCCAGCCTCATGTTAGTGAACGACGCGTCGAAGTGCAGCAAACTGGGCCAGTTGTCTGCTGAGAAGTCCGTAGCTACGTTTGTGAAAGTCAACTCATTGCTCCTCGCGCACCGTAGTGAGAGCCGTTCTAAATAAGGGAGGTGTGTCGTTAGCAGTGCCGCCAACCCCTTATTGGTCACTTCATAGCAAAAATCGAGGCAGAGGCTCTTGAGTACTCCGCCGATAATGTTGTCTTCCTTACGGCCGTGCAGCACATCCATCAGCCGAGCTACAGATGCATCTTTCAAGAGGGAGCAGCCGCTGAAGTCCAGAGAAAGACCCGCTGCCCGTACCTCCGGATGCACAGCTTTGCAAGCGAGCGGTACCACCTGCTCCATCAAGACGCGTGAGTCAACCCCCCGAAACATACCGAAAGACAACACACCATCTGCAGGTCGATACTTGTGCTTGCAGAGCAGGCGACAGGTTTGTCGCAACAATAAAATACCCTCCGCGTCGAGCAACCTCTCAACGTGGGGCAAATACAAACGCCACCGTTCATTCTGTCCCGCTGGCACCGCACGCGGGGCCGCTGCCGCCGCCGCCGCCAAAGCAGCGCTCCCCTGCTGCTGTTGCTGCTGCCTCAACTGCTGGGCTGCAGCCACAACGGCATGTTGCTGCTGCAATTGCTGCTGCTGCAACGCTGCAACCTGCTGCTGAGCCGCCGCAGCAGCTGCAGCTGCCGCCCTCGACGCGGGCACCTGCTGCACAGTAACAGTGCCCAGCGTTGCTGGAGGCACTAAATCATCCAGGATTTCTGGTTGGCCAATTGCTGCCGTGATGCGCGCCATCTCTGCCTCGTCAACCTCATTGATGGTAACGCCGCTTAGAGCTCCCCCGTCAGCAGCGAGGCCAGGAAGCTGTCCAACAGGAGCCACATCCACCTCTATTGGCCCTTCCCCCAGATTGAGGCTATCCTGCATCTCCGGATGCAGCGACTCGTTTTCTTGAGCCATCTTACAATGAATGAAAGCCAAGACCTGGAGTAACTGCTGCAACTGAAACTTGCCAGCAGTGCTGACTGCTGCAACGGGGTACCCCACCAGAAGGCGGAATGAATGTAAGCGAGTGAAAAAAAAAAGAAGGCAGCAACACCAGAAGCTAGTTGCCGGTATAGCCGAAAGATCCACGTAGGTGCTGACGTGAACACCAGAACACACCCAGAATAAAGTTGAGCCGATGGTCGCAGTATCTCCGTGTCCCCCAGGGCCAAGTGATCAACAGCAACGAAGAAAGAAATCAAAGTGAATTTATCTATGTGAATGTGAAGACAGACAGGCTTTTCACAGGGGTGAAGCCACTGAAACAAAGTCAGCTGCGTGCACGTTCAGTCACTACGCAGCTTAAGCACCCACAGAAAGGCACTCTCCGTATGCCCTCCTTGCTAAGTTCGTAATAAGCGGACGACCTTTTCTCCTTGCTGCCGTAGCCGATCGGGAGTAAGGCAAAATCACTTCCAGGCGAACCAACTCCGCATGGGATTTGGCGCTAAACAGTCTCGCCAACCATTTTTCGCAGGGCGAAGCAGAGGCTCCGCGGTCTCCTTCTCAGCGTTTCTTCAACGCCTATGCCCCACTAACAGTAAGAGCAGGTTCCTAGAGAACAGCGCCACGGGGCTCTCCCTGGGGGCCAGGTGCACGGCCGCTGGCCATCTTCCGCCGGAGGAAGTCAGAGAAAGCCGCCTGAGAAGGCTAAGATGTTGGCACGACGGAATAGCACCGCGATTGCCACCGACTTAAGGTGCCTTTCGAACGGGCGGAGAAGATATCCAACGCGTCCACACTACTGACCAGCAGGAGCCTAACGGATGATGCTCTAATGCGACGTCCAACAAGCAACGTCCAGGGCGCTGTCGAGGAAGTAGTACAGAGGATGGCCTCGAGGCTGTAGGTCACAAACCCGACCAATCAGTCTATGTGAGCGATTCCTAGATCTAATGTTTGCCTTCGCTGATGCTTCAGCTACACCCCCCGTCAGCCGTATCGGCGTGCGCGTTGCTCCCACAGTGAGGGGAGGCCGCACCGGCCGAGTGAAACCGCTGTTCGTCCTCCCGAATGACTGAAAACCGTCTGCGAAATTGCTGTTGCTTCTGCTGCCTCTGCAGCAAACAGAGGGGGCTCCCCGCCGTCCAAGCGACGCGGCCCACCGGGCAGCAACCGCCTGCAGGACTACACGTCCCCGCAGTCCCTTCGATTCGACCTCTCACTTCGCCGCAACAAGTACAATCTCGATGGTAACGGGAAGCTGACGAAATGAACAGAACAGAAGCCCCGAGGCTCCAGAATGGTAAAACGGCCACGGAGCAGCCGCTACAGCTGCAGCTGTTAGGAAACGACACGGAAGGCCCCGCATAGGAAGCCTACCTTTGCTTCTATAGAGAGCCAAACGACTTCTCACCCAAAGGCGTAGAATGCCGGACTCTGCCAATTTCGCTGCAGTCTCAGACGCCAAGGCTGCAGTTGCTGCTGCACCGCTGCTCGCTGCGGCTGGGGCGGCCAGCGGCAAGTTTGCTGCAGCTGTCGCTGTTTAAAATGCGCTGCTTCAAAGACCGTTTTTATGTGCTAATTCACGTAAAAAAGCATTTGCACGGGCATCTGCTTTGTCTTTCGGATTCTCGTGATTTTACACTTCGCACTGCATGGGTGTGAGGTGCCGTGACTGTCCGTCTATGAGAAGCGCAACCCTCGGTCGAAATAGCGTTTCTATAGGAGAAAGTGGTATCAAGATGTAAACATCTAGATGTGTCGGTCATGAAAGCATTCTCGTTAATGGGGTCTACACCTTCCTCAAGCGGAAGGCATCACCGACTGCTCCTGTGTAACCAGTGTTTGCTGGAAGCTCCGCCGCGAAATGTCCGCCCTGGCAGCTTCTCGGCCTAAATGCTCAATTTCCCACCTACGAATATTCTTTAGCTCTAATGGGTGGCTTAATTGGCCCAGCTATTCAATCCGCTTGACCACGTGCTGGGTTGGCGTAGATCTTCGTTCGTTGATGAGCCGGTTAGCACTGCTCATCAACATAAGGCGTACTGGACGTATGATGAGTGGCTTCAGAAGGCAATGATACTTTTCTGGTGCACCATTTAGTATTTACTGCTGAGCTGTGCATGAAAGTGCCGCTACTGGCAAACTAGTTTTATTCAGTGTTGGATTGCATAGAGCGTAACGGGATGGAGCAGTAGGCTCTCTCGCTGACAGAAGCTGCTTGTATAGTGAGGCTACGCCGAGCTTTCTACTCTACATTGCCTTTAACGCGCTTGTTGGAAATGAAGTTTGTACTACTATCTAGCGTTGTTTCTTGTGTTCTGTTGCTGCATCCTTATGCACCCTCACGTCTGCTAGGCGGCGAAACTGATATAGCCAGGGAAACAACAGGCATATCGGAATACAGGCGCCACCAGGGTGTAACATGATGCTGTGGCGGCGGCTCATCCATTGGCCTCGCACCTAGAGGGGCGTCGAGCCAGGTGGCCACCCTCAACTTACAGACCTACAGTCCATGCGTTGACGCATTTGCTTTGTACATACGTACACTGTAAACAATAGCATCCGTTGCCCTTCGACACAACAATATGCAGTATATCTGAACGGTATTGCTATATAGTGACACAGTCCGACACCATTTCCTTAGCGTTGTTACCGCAAACGCATCAGGTCATGAACTTTATTTGCAGGTTCTTGTTTGTTTTGGGTAGCGCGGAAGTCAGCTGCTTCCAGCCACAGAAGCCAGTCGCGTGATTGCAGAGAGCGTGTTTAGAAGAGGAGTTTCACATTTTACGGAAACTAATGTCTCATTTCGAGTGGGACAGGCTAAGGGCAAGCATCGCTGTAGCAAAGATGGGAACAAACGGAGAGCTAAAGTGATTTACTCTGTAGCATACTGTGGACTGTAGGTTGTCTGTTAGCTGCACAAAAAGGGTGCCTTAGAGTACTGGACGCTTAAGGCGAATCCACGCGTTAACAGCTAACCTCTCGGTGCATAACTAACTCCTGCAACTTGCCCTGAAGGATGATTTTCCCACAGTCCCGATGTGCTTGTCATCACTGCTTTTCAACTCAACAATCCAATCATTTGTTTCCCATCGAACTCAAGGAAAACTGCTTTGCACGTCCAGGCATCTTCTTCTGAAGCGGCGATGCTCATTTCAACATCCTTATTTTCATTCGTATGGCGGCTTCACTACTGTGGACAGCAATATCCTGTGCAATACCCTGTGCATATGGGATAATTTTATGAGCGTTGATTTACTTTCTCGTTGTTTTCTTATTGCTTGACGACGATGCTGAGGTCCTGGGGATGTCAGCGTCGAACTTTTGCAACCAGTATCCAGCTAGCCCTTCAGCTATTGTAATGCGCACGCCTAAGATATAAGTGGCCATCGGCTAAGCAAAGCCCTGGCTCAAACAATCTTGTTTGGGACAAAAGCACTTAGCTCCGTCAAGGCGCTGAAATGTATTCCCCTTCAGATTGGCCAACCGTAAGCCCTTCATCTACAGTCCCGCTAACCTATAGCAGGTACGCTGGACAGGCGCTTCGCGATATAGTCGAATGAGGTGTGGGGTGAGCATCTAGCAGCGCCTACGGGTTTTTGGAACAGTCCTGTAAGGTATTGCCTTCTCAGGCGGAATTCCAACTGAAGGTTGTACAATTCAGCACGTGCCGGCCTCTTCTCTCCAGTGCGCCCAGAAGCCTATACCTATGTGCAAGATGCAAATGATTTTCGTCCTGAAGGGTTTCACACACTGACAGCTCGCCGGGGTCTTCTTTTAAGGGTTAGTGTTATCGTTACACTTGACAGCATCGAATAACTGAGAGACAGCTGTAATAACCTGAGCGGCAAAATCCCTGCCACTTCGGGTCTCAGTTCCGTACGGGTGTATTTAGCGCTGGACTGTATAGGGGAGGCGGCCCCTGATAATGGAGCTCGCTAGGAGTTTTGGTGCGCTTCTGGTGGCTGCGTGAGGCAAAAAAAAATCAGTGGCCCTGTGGAACCAGGGCCAAGATTGGCGAGACCACGAATGACCAGATGGATGGCGTAGCGCTGAGTCCCCTCAGGCTACATACCCATCTGCTTAGTGTATTAGTCGCACATTAGTACCCGAGCCGAAGTGCTCCTCCTTAATACTTAAAATATATTAAGTTTTCGAATTGCACACCAGAAAGGCCGTTCAGTTGGGCCAGAAGGCCGTGTAAGAAATCCGGCTGACTCGGCCGCCCACGGTGCCCTTTGCGGGGCGCCGCGGCGCACTTGCACGGAGTCCGCGGGTGGCCGCCTCGCTGCTGTGAGCAGCAGCCAGGTCCTCGGACCAAGGCGCTAACCAACCGGCAGCTGACTGATTCGATTCTATGAACAAAGCCTTATTGACTAGTCGTGTTTCACTTCTTACTCTCTTTCTTACTGAATCAGGAGCTCAAGTCCGGTACATTGTAGTGCCGCGCACTACAGATGGCGTCTCCCGAAAGGCTGGGAAACCCCAGTGTTCCAAGCGTCCCGCCACCCCCCTGGCTGGGATTTGGCTGCCCGGAAGTTGCCGTCATTACAACTAAGGAGATGCCCAATAATGCAAAGCATTCCAACTACGTAAATAGAAATGAATGCGTGTCAGTGCACTCAGATGTCATCCAAACTGAAACAAGCCTGCACCGAGGCTGAGTTTCTGTGTAGGTTCAGTCTTACTGTTCTTCGCATTTTGGAAGAGATCTTGCAGTTACTTCAGAAAGTACTTGTTGCCTACGGTAGATTGCTCACTGCCTATGAGCTCAGGAATTGCAAAACGAAGTTTCGTAATTTCTGAAATGCTGCCTCTCCCCCACAGTCCCGAAGTCTCTACACGGCTGAGCTTACCCACCCCGGGGATCGGAAACTTTGGAAGGCAATGACTATTCGTAGTAGTTCTAGTCTACTGTCACTAGCGAAAGTTTTATGGTGCTCACGTTATACCGGTTACTAGTTCACCGCTACGCAAGGACAGTTTGGGCTGCGCTCCTCATCCCATGCTTGAGCGAACTGACGTAGGGCGCTTCTTAGTCGTGAAGGAGACTCCCTGAGGAGGAGATCATATCATTCATAGGTACAGTCCTTAGTTTCTCTGCCAAATTCTAAGTCGTTCCTCTTCCTATAAACAACGCAAATGCGGAAAACAGCTGAGAGCCTGGCAGGGATGGCATCAGAAGGGGACAAAACGGCATTGTTGTCTCTATCTGACATAAGAAACACAAAAGGAACATTCTTACAAAAAACATGTATGGAGTCAATGCTTCATAAGACACATTGAGATGTAGGTTTATCCGCTGGTCTGCAAGGAAGCACGGCATAGCAGCACCAGGAAGTTCTGATCGAGGTAAGTTACATATAAGGGGCTATACGGGATATGCAGCAGAAACCTAACGGGTAATTACACCTTTTGCGTCTACTACTCACTGTAAGGTTCTTTCCTGGATGGCGACAAACTGTGGCTGAGTCGCGGAGATACAGTTCAGGGGAAAATGCACGGAGCTCACTGGCGTGATGGAGTAAATATGCATAAACGAGACAAGGGACACAACTCCTACAACCTTAGCTGAGAGGGATGAAACAGAGTTTGGAAATAATCCTGAAATAGAGCCTTCGATGACTGGCTCTGTTGCACGGAACCCTGCTCGCAAAAATCACAGCTACGATAGAAGGGAGCGGGAGGGGGCTTCGTTTGACAAACAACAACCCCGGGGAACTTCCAAAGCTTAGCGCGGGCGCCTTTGCTACATTTAGGTAGCCCGATTGCAGCTCGTAAGTACATGGAGTAATGTAGCGGCCTACAAAGGCAAAAATTTGAGCAGCGTCTCTAGCGGAGTCAATAAGGTGGCCACGGCTGTTTCCTGGCTCCCATACAAAATTCCGCGACGTGACAAGGACAAAAGAAGCGACAGCTGCAGGCCCGCATACAGGGAAATTTGTGTAGTTTGCACTCATTGTTTGGAGTTGCCAGCGAAACTTAAAGCAAGGTATGGAGCGGAACCTACAAAATGCTACGGAAACTGAATGCCACCCTTGCTTCTAAGGCGCAGTCGAAGAGGCTACGCTTAGCCAGCAACAAGTACAGCAAGGGAATCGGTGGCACTGTACCCGTCCAGTGAGGGCTTGATCATTAAACAGGGTCCGAGCACGACGCTGCGGTGTTTCTATGTTGGACCGGCACGGCGAGACAGAGTTCCAGGCATGCCGTCGGCGGCTTAGTGCAAGGAGCGCATGCGTTCTACAGTAGAACCTGTTGAATCTATATACTAGTAAGCATAAGGGACTGCGCCTTTTTTTGTTCCAAGTAGCCCTGCGTCTTCTACAGAGAAATAGTGGGAATCTGCGTCCCCAAAATATAGGTTTTATCGGCCTCCACTCCAAAGCAGAAGTGCTGCCGAGGAACGAAGGTGAGATGCGTGCAAAATGGTTGTGATGATTATACGAAGAGAGCTAGTCTGGCGAACTTGATCCAGTCAACAGCCAAAAAACAGCGAAGGTGGGCGTAGTTGAGAAAATTTCCAATGTATAAATTAGGAAGCTACCGGCGGGAAGGCTGGCAGCTGGAGGCTCTCCTGACGGCATCGAATATGCATGTCTTTCCCCCCATAACAGGCAAAAGAAGATGCAAGTTTTAGGCGCCTGGCGGATTTAGGGACAAACAACTGGCAATGAGAAAGTACGGTATGTGGCACACATATGTGAGAAATTCCACTTTGCTTGTCAACAAATGAGAGTTTGGGGCCCTAGGGATCTAAGGGCCCTCGGGAACTGGGCCCCACCTTCCCCAGTGTGTGCAACGAAACACTAACACAGCTCCGCGACTTGTACCCCCAACGACAACACAGTCCCAAGCAGTATCCACTAACGAGTTTCAGGTAAGGTTCCGAGACCTCTTACACGATGGAGCAGGAAGGGACTGAAACGAATGGAGGAAGTGCGAACCAGTAAAAGCCGGTCGAGAGCGACCGCTCAGGCCCTCTTCAGTCTGGGCCTTGCTTTAGAATATATTGAGAGGTAGATCCGCCTTCTCAAATTAACATTTCCTCAATGAGAGACTGACATTACCGAATGATACTGGTCTGCGGGGCACTACCTTTGGTCCCCACTGCAATCGTACGGGCGAGCAACGCCTCTCTCTCACCTGCCTGAGGTAGACTATTACTGAAGCTCAGAATGTTCAAGATACATACGTATTCAGTAAAATAGAGCAGAACAAAAGGTTCAAGATAGGTCTATGTTACTTCTCAAAGAAAGAATGCCCTGTCGTCCCGACGCATCCCCGCGCAGCTGCCCAACGGGCTCGGCTTGGTAAAAGGGGACAGCCTAGCATGTTTAGCATCATTTTGTTGCACTGTCACGACACCCTCACTTGGGGTCAACCCACAAGTCTCTTTTTAGTATTTGTTAGCTAGGGAGATTACCTAGTACTGATTCAATAACTGGCAGCAAACACTTACATCCGCACACGTTAAGACGCCCCTGGCAAGCACAACAACCATGTCAAACAGCTATGCTAGCATCAGTGCGGTGATTGTGGTGAAAGTTCACTGCAACGAGACTCTAGTTTAAATATTTTGGAGCAGTCAAAGTAGCGCCAACGGTTTGATCCCTCAGAACTACAAACTATTCGATACTTTGACGGATTGACCAGTCTATTTGACGCTCGGCTTCGCTGACTTGTTCTTGCACATTCCAATGCTTCCTCAAGAAATCACCTGGCTACGTTCCATATTCGCAGCCGTAAACTAGCAAGCGCTCCATACCGTTTGGGTACCCCAAAACACCTACCAGAGCGAAACAAACGCTCAAGAATAATTCGCTTGACCTTACGGATTTTAATGCTGTGTCGTTTAGCGACTGGCAGTCTACTGTTCAGCCAGCATTCGCAGGGCACTTGCAGCATCTAGCGCTTGCGGTACAGCTGTGACGTGAGAAGCACGGAGTTGCAAGAGCACAAAGTCTGCCCCATTCATGCAAGTACGCTTTAGTTAAGGTATTTGCGTTCCTGTTATCTGCGTGGAAGTATGCCCGGCGAAGAAAGAGCGCACTAGGGGTGGCTGGTATCCTCGTAGACTATTCCTCGCAGTAACAAGTTCTTTGAAGTCGTGCCGTGCCCAAGTGTACAGTGCCCTCAGCCGCCACTACCGTTCGGTCGGACGACATCCCGTTAGGAGCACATTAGGATCGTACAGGGTGCACTCAGCACATAACCTAGAAAATAACCTTAAAACAACAGCGACTATGTTGTACTGGAATGGTCCAACGTAGAAGTCTCGTGCCATGGAAATTGATCCATTTCATACAAAAAAAGGCAGTTTTAACGCCCACTGTTTTGCCGTTGATCGTGTCCTGCCTGTCATTGGCGAAGCGTAGCAGCAAAGACTGTGGCAACGACTCGACAGTTAGGCTGCACCTACTTGCCATTGCTTCTGATAGCAGGTCCATCTCCCAGCATGTATCAAGTAGCGCTAGCAACTCCTCACTAACCGCACAAATATGAATAAGCACATAGTTGAACGGAGGCAGACTTGCATATGCAGCATTCATCTCGTTTGGAACCATCAGCGCTCCACACGTTGCGTGGGGGTCCGTACGTTTTCGTGACCGGTCCGTTTGTTCCCATTTAGTTGCTCCTCAAAATGTTGCCTTTCCAGTATCTCATCCCTTTGCATTTGCCTGCAATATCTAACTCTCTGACGTTGAGTCCTTAATCCAGCCGGTGCGCCGATCGGGACCTCCTCTCTTGTTTCCAAGTGCCGAATTCACTGATTACTGTCGGTTGTCACGTCTGATCCCCTTCTGGGAGGGTCCCATATTTACATTCCCGCAGCGCATAGTTTCTAGATGTAGGAAATTTCCAAGCCAACTTTATAATTCTCCACATGAAGTGCGTTTTGTGTCCTTAAGGCGAGTGCATTCCATCATATCAGCCAATTCTTAACATTTTATGCCTTACTTCCCTTTCCCATGCCCAACGGGGAACCGGTTGTCTCTCTCCAGAGCGCAGCCTTGCAACGGAACCAAGTATGTAAAAGCGCCTCGTCCACCGTTGAATTTCCGTTAACCAACGACCGAGACTTCTAGGTGCAGCATATTGTCTACAGCTGCCCTTGGTTGAAGTTCTGCCATAGCCTGTTCCCCTACCAACAGATTGATAAAATTGCATAGCAGCGTGGATTGAAAGGTTTCCGTTGTCCCACTGTGCTCCGGAAATGGGCAGCCTTTGCTTAGGTGCAACTATCACCGTCGCGCGTCCTCTTCAGAGGATACCACTAGCAGTTGCATATCTCGTGGTGCGTTTTGAAGACGGAAATGCAAGTTGAAGGAGCCAAGAAATTTATAAGTTGCATCTGCATTGCGACGGCTGTCGCATCTGGACAGCCGGCAAAGGCATACTTCATGAATCGTTGTTGACGGGAAAACATTTTCTGCCTTTCTGCCCCTTCGGCTGCCGAAAGCGAGAATGTTTCAGCTAGATGAGGCTCTAGAAGGTTCGTCGCTTTCACATTAGATGGTAGATCGTGGTAAATCTGCATTGCACAAGAGGAGAAGCGCCTGAGGTTTTACGAAGACTTTTAGGAGTTCCCGACACCTTATACATATACTCTATATGTATTTTCGAAGCATTCCCGTTAATAATCACTGCTGTGGACGAGCCCGACTCGCTGTGCTGGTGAGGCCCATCGCTCGTACCTGCCCCAATGAACCATGCGACGCTACCAACTGTAAAGCGAGTCCTCAAACTTCTCCAAGGACCCTAGCGAGCTGCAATGCAGCCGAAGGAGTAAAGGTAAGAATTCCCTAAAAGACATTGACCTTCCTTTTCCTTCTGTCGGTGCTCTAGGAGCTGTGGCCCAGGGGGAGGTCGTCTGAGGTGGGCTCCAGTGCATCCCGTTGCAGCTGATGATGCACGTAACCCTAACAAGCAGGTACAACTGAGCCTTATTTGCTGCATGCGTCAACGCTCTATGTAGTCGTTGAGGAATTATATTGGGGTTTATCTGCCTACTAACGCCAACCGAATGCTCCTGAGCCAACTGCCGCAAGCTATGCTACGATGCTGCACGGACTAAGCTACACCATGCCACACAAACAGTCCAGCTTCCAGTAGGTAAAGGAAGCCACAAACCCTATACCTGAGGCTTCATTTGTGGTAAAATTGAGGGAAAAGTTAACGGCTGCGTACTCTCAGCCTATAGAAGTCAACTGCAGAGAGTTACGGCTCCCATAGGACAGCGGCCGCGTTCCCTCTCCAAAGCAGCCAAAAAAATATCTCCGTATCCCCGGCCCTTATAACTGTTGCCGCCTGAAACGACAGGGGAACGAACGAATGCCACCAAATTTTTTTATGCTTTGGTTAACAATCATAGGATAGTGGTCTGGTGTTGTAACGTCTGCGTACCAGCTGCTAGGAGTAGGGGCGCTAGAGGCCACAGCCGTGAGACAATATAGGGGCGCCATACAGCAGTACACACTGCATTAGACAACACCTAGAGCTACAGTTCCACGCCTGTAACAATTACCATTCTATATATTTTCGCATGATCAGCAGACATGGGTGCACAGGCAGGAGTGCAACCACCCGCGAAACGGCGTCCGGAGCACCTGCCGCAGCAGCAGCCGTGCACACGTGGCGCCCAAATGTCTCACCAGATTCAACAGAACACACAACTTACAAATATGACGTTTTTCTGCATCTCTGCCGAGTTTTGCCGGCAGGAGGTGTTGCTTAATTCCCCCCTGGACTACGCATAGGTCGATAGCGAGGCCGACCGCGACTGACTGGCAGTGACTGCCGCCGAAGAAGGACAGGCAGCACAACGTCCCATACTTTGTATAGCAGCTTGTACCTTTTCTCGGAATCTATACGCTTCATCTGTGAAGGAGGACTTTCTGGAGCTTCTCGATGTAAGCGCAGAAACGACATCCATATCCTGGGCCAGATGTGTGGGGGGGGCAGTTCTCAACAGACCTTCAAATGAGTGCATGCTGCGCGTTTCCGCTTTGAAAATTTCACAAAATGTCAATGTTCATTAGTCTATCCTCTGGAATGAGTTGGTTCGTCGCTGGATATTCAGTTTCGCCCCGCACGCATGGCAGATGTGGTGTATGTGCACATACCTTTTGAGGCATAGCCGTCTCTTTAGTCGTTGCTGCTCAGACACATTATTAGCGCACTTTAATTCTGCGTGGGGCTACTGAGGCCTTAATCGAGAGCAGTGGTCTATTCGGCGCTGCATGGCAGCGCATCCGACTTACCACCGGATCCGTAATGATTTTCTTGTGCTGCCTTGAAAGAACTCACACAGAGCATAAACAGAGGCGATTGTGTATATATTTTGCGCTGCTCTTGCAGTGCGATCTTTTCTGGCCGTGTCTCCTACCTTGGGCAGGCTCGCCGCCTTGCCACATTGCCCATTGGGGGCCTGCAGCACCACGGACTTGCAGTGGAGCCTACAGCAGCGCTTTCGCGCACTACAAAATACCTGTTGGAAGATGCTGGATACATTGTGGCAGCGTGTGCTGCCCGTTTTCACGGAGGAGTTTTGGGCGGAGCCACTGAGGGCCCCAATGATTAGCCGGAGCTGCCGCCACCTAGTATGGGGTGTATGCCTGGCTTACATACCCCTAGTTATGTTACTCCAAAGGATGCATGACAATAGGGTGCGGAAGCAGAAGCAGGCCTCGCACACGCGAGCCTGCGTGGGGCCGATCCTGAAGGCAGTCACTTGCCTTTGGAATGTTCTCCTTTGCACTTACTGCTTCGCCGGCTTCTGTGCATTGGTACGTTATTCCCCCCATTTCGCAGTTAGCGTGTTTCTTGTAGCCGTGTCATTTATTGTTTCTGCTGATTACGGTCTCTTAATACTGGGTAACGTTCTACTTGTGTTCTGTGCAGATGTGGTCGTCGCCAAGATTGTTTAGCACTTTCGCTTTCCCCTCGTCAAAATACCCTCCGCTTACGCGGTTGGTAGTCTGTATTTTCTGTTTGGGGAAGGGTGTGGAGGTCTTTGATACCTTTCTGCTGTTTCTCCGTGGCCGGCGACCCTCTTTCCTCCACTGTTACGCACGCGTTGCAGTCGCGCTGTACTGCTGGCATGCTCTGTATGCGGATGTACCTTTTGCCCACGGCTTTGTTGCAGCAAATTTGGCCGTGCAGGTATTCGTTCACGCCTATTTTGCAGCTGCGGAGTTTGCAGTGACCAAACGGTACGGCTATTTGATTCACGTCCCATTGTCTCATGGAGTGCAGATGAACTGCCATATCTCTCCGTCCACTGAGCGACATCTGTTTTTCCCGGGTGCACATGCCTCGTAGTATTGCGTCTTGTCTACCTGGTGTTTGCCAGATTGTTCACATTTCTGCGGTCATACATCACGCTTCTCCAGCTCTCACAGATGTTCTTCGGCATGTTAATCAGTTCCCATGCCATATACCACCCGGAAGTCCAACAGAGCGCCCTCGCCGTCTTCAATGCCAAACTGTAAGTAATGCGTCCTCAACGTACTGCCTGAGGTTTATGCTTTTGGTCTGGGAGTAGAGGGACTACAGGAGTTTATAGCGAGCGGGTTCATAGTTCTTGCTCCCGGTAGGGGCCTTACTAGGTTTCGCTGGGCGTGTGCAGTTTGATTCCTGCAGATGCCTGGCAATGTACATTTCACATGCCATCCTTTTCCTCCAATTTTACCTTGATGCCTTTTGCAAGGAGTACCGAAGCGGAGAAGCGACCTTTCTTACTTTCTTCCACGCCTTTGCTGTTATCGGCCTCGTGAAACTTGTGGGGCACGAGCAGTGCTGGCGGCTATTTGCAGATGTACGTAAATAACCGGCGCTTTGGTTTCCAGTTTTGCCACGCATTACGCATCTTCTGAATTGAGTGTCGCTTCCAGCAGTTGCTGCAGCCAGTGCTGTTATTGACGGATTGAACCGTGTGGTCTTTGGTTTTCTGTTTCGCAGACATTGCTGCTGTATGTAGTAGGCGGGCTGGGCATTACCTGCGGGGCACATCGATTGTGGTCACATCGTGCCTACAAGGCCAGCGCTGGCCTTCGTTGCTTTTTGATGGTGTTAACGTCCTTGGCCAATCAGGGATCTATCTTTCACTGGGTGCGGCATTGGCACTCCACCTGTACATTATACTCCTTAGAGTCTTCGGAAGCTTAGTTTTACACAACTCAGATTCTTACTTCCTCCTAGCTGCCATGTGAACAACTTAATTTGCGTTTTGGTGCCCTGTGCGTTTGGCTTGCAGGCCAGGGATCATCGTGTGCACCACAAGCACAGTGACAAGGAAGGTGACCCGTACAATGCCTCTCGAGGCTTTTTCTACTCACACGTGGGATGGCTGCTGCTGAAGAAGCCCCAATCCGTAAAGGATGCTGGGAAGCAGTTGAACTTCGATGACTTACTTGCCGTGAGCAGGAGCCGAGTTGGCTTTCAGTAGAGAATGCATGCATAGGATCTACGAGGGATGCTGGGTGTATTAGCCAATTGTAAGTTGGAATCGAATGCCCTAGAACAATATAGGCTTGGATGTTTGTCTATTCAGGATCCGTTTGTCCGACTCCAACACAAGCTGGATCCATGGTGGAACCAATTTTGGTGCTTCTTAGTGCCCGCTATCTACGCACACTACAAGTACAATGACTTTTGGACGGGTTTCTTTGTACTTGGTAGGCAGAGATGCCATCTGGGGCATTTTCCCTAAACAGCCATCCGAGTTGGCACGTATCGACTGCTTTGTATTTTTTCACGAGTAAGGACCTGCTGTGCTTCGCAGGTTGCTTGCGATGGTGCATTTGCCTCCACGCGACGTGGACGGTGAATAGCACTGCGCACATTTGGGGTGACAGGCGCTACACAGTGGAAGGTAACCCGTGTGAGAGCTGCTTCACGGCTCTTGTTGCTGTGGGAGAAGGCTGGCATGACTGGCACCACAAGTACCCGTATGATTATGCAGCATCGGAAGGGGGTATCTTTGACCAGTACAATCCCAGCAAACTGGTGGGCCACAGCATAAGTTTTGCACGTTGGGAGTCCGATCATGTTCATGTGCGTTGATTGATCTACATCGTATATGCATGTGTTCTTCCTGCAGTTCATTGACATTTGCGCATGGCTTGGATTGGCTTGGGAACGTCGGCGCGCCACTGCCACCTGGAAGATGCTGAAGGCCGAACGAGAGCAGCAAGCGCTTGTTATGCAGCAAAGGGATGCGGAAGCTCGCAAAAACTGCGAGGCTCTTTCTGCAGTGCATAGTCTTCGGGAAGTCGTCCGCGTCAAGAGTGCACACACGAGCACACTGCAATCTCTGGTGTGTACACATTGTTCCCCGTAGGCAGTGCCAGAACACCACACTTATTCTGCACTGCGAGCCACATTGCTAAGGGCTTTCATTTTCGCGACCCGGAATGCATCAAAGAAGTGAATTCTTTTGAACTTCAGAGGTCCCTTTGCCAGAACTGGTGCGCTGCTGTCTTCAGTGGAGTCTAAGCTTCGATCTGTGCTTGCTGACTGGCGCCTATGCGCTTACGTGGTGGTGTTATTGGGCTTGTACATCACGTCTAAATACGGCTCCCCAGGCGCTTATGGAGGCTTCTCCCTACGTTCTGCTTCCACTGCTTCTTGTCGTTAGCAGCGCGGTCCTGGGTACACTATTTTTCTCCATGCTGATGCATGCATTCGTAGCAGCCAACGGCACATTCAGCAGGAGTTCATTGCTTTCGGACTTCGTGGGTAGCATGATATGCGGCCTTCTCATGATCCCGTATCAGAGAAAGCGATTCAATGTCCCTGGAGAAACTCCGGCACTGAGGTACGGAAAGTCTTTCTATCTTCCCATTTCTACACGGTTACACTTCAGCTGGGCATTCGCACTGTAGAGGGCTGAAGGTAAGCCTTCCGGAGACAGATTCAGCATAAATGACAACAGAGCGCGAATCATTTATTGCCTTCCTTGCCTCTCAGGCCCTTCCTGTACACTGCAACATTAGCCATTCCACGCCTGCCTGGCTGGTCTGCCTGTTTGGCGCCGCTATTTTTGACACTGTTCGTCGGCTTCATTTTAATGGTGTCTTTGTGGCGCGGGCACTTGCTGCTTGTTAGCACCTTCTACTTGCTGCCTCATCTTGTTATGGACATTTGGACAGCATATTACTTTCTCACAATGGAGAAGAAAGGACCTCGTGAGTCCATGCCCTGTCCTATCACTTCCTCTGTGCAGCCTGTAATACTTAGCCTTTATGCCAATGCATTAGATGGGACTTTTGTTTTGCTGTTGCTGAAGATGACGTCATGAACAACAACTGCAAGTACGATTTCCTTTGTGTGGCCCCATGCGCGTTGCGCTGGGTCAAGGCTTGTCTTGATAAGAGGCACCGCGAAGACGAGTCCCAGCTAATGCGGGCAATACACGTTCTGCACCATCGCCCACTAGATCTCCATTTGCTTCAGGCAATCACTTTTGAGTGCGTTTTTCCGGGTTTGCCCCACTAACTTGCTGTTTTATCTCCCGTTGAGCGTGGGCACTTGGGTAGAGACTTTTAGGCCAGCACTTCGGGCGTCTTAGGAAGAAGAAGTGTGATTATGCAAGGGCTTAGCTCTTCTCTGTTTAACTTTCTGGCTTTGTGAAATTCAGAGTGCCTCTCCACCGAGTGCCAGAGGCGGTCAGCTACTTGAAGGAACGTGTTGAGTCGATGCCCGCTGAAGTGTTCAGCGCTTCTCTCTCGGATGGATTCGCAGTGGTGCACCCTGACTCTCGACCAGAGTACTACAATTCTCTTGGACAGCCGGCCCAAGCACGTCGCGCTGAAGAACATGGAACGTCAACGAATGGGGAGGTGGACAAGAAAACTAAAGATTTGGATGAGGCGCCTTTTGCTGCATCCTCCTCGACTCTCACAAAGCGCACCCGAGCTGTTGGGTCTTAAGCGATGTTAGGTGTCTGTGGGTTGCCAGGCAAAGCCTGCTGTGGTAACTGCCAGTATCCATTTGTGAGAATTTTGGCAGTGACAACATGGTTGTTGACAGCGGCAGATTCGCACTAAGGGCGCGTAACTCCCTCCCTGCATTGTTCGAGGTTTCATTCTGATCTACTCGTGAAGGGTGCAAATCACATCGCCGGCACAGTATGCCCTAGCAGGGTCCTTCTACCTGTTTGTTGTGTGGAATGTCGGCCCCACCTTGCGGTGGTGCTTGGGTGGCATTCGTGTATGCCTTACCTTTTAGCGAAATTAGAAACTATTGCCACACGCCACAACGTTACACTCGTTGAAGCACATGGTTTGGTAGTGATGAGATGGCTTGTAGCCTGTCGCTGCTTGGGGCCTGTCACTGCCGAAGCTGCAAAGTAGTAGGGCACCTGTCATACCGGGCAGATGCTCCTAGTGTCTTGCTTGGTCGGATTGGAGTGTGCGTCTAGCCCTACACACTTTGCTCTTCAAGAGCACATGACGGGCGCATCACCTTCGCCATGTCGCTTTGCTGAATGGCGTTTCCCTTCCAAAAAGGAACCTCACATTGCCTGGCTGGAGTAGCAAGCGGCCACGCTCACTCACACGCTCCAAGTTAATAACTAGACAGTATCTTTTTCGCGCCATAGGCAACATAATGCATCTGCCTATGGCTTGGTCCAATTGATTCGGCAGTCATATTCAGGCGTAGGGCTTCTGCTCCGCCTTTTAGATTCTTAGATTTGAGTTGTAGCTCTATTGCCTCGTTGAACGTTCAGCCGCTGTGCAAGCACCATGCTGCTCCATGGGCTGCAAGCTAGGCAGAATGCCATTGTTGCTCCATCACAATACGATGGCCCTCTAGGCAACCTGGTGACCCTTCCCCTTTGGAGGGGGGAGTAGTAAACGACCGTCAACGCCTGTTGTTTGTTTCGATGGCGTGAGAATGATCCTTTGATTTAGGCATTCTTAAACTCCTTTTGAGGCGATGCGATGCAACAAAGTCCAAGAGACCAGTGCCACCATTTCATACGTCAGGAAGAGAGGTTACCTCAGGTTACTTCATGCCCGCTGCTGCGTTAGGTATCGCTGCAGGAATTCGTAAATATCCTATACTGTGGAGGTGCAATAGGCTATTTTAGAGTATGCCATACGCAAAAAACTCTGCATCATATGCAAGGGCTCAGCGGCTACGTTCTTGCCTGCGTGTACCGCAGCCCGTGCAGGGCGTTCATACGATGAATACAGATGCCTGTTATACGCCTTCAATAGGCGCTAATAAACTAATACTAACAAAACGTATGCGTGGGATCCGTGGGAGCAACTAACATATTCAAATATCCTGAAAACTCAACACGAGGCTGGTATAGTTTTGTGTGTGCATGCCGTTGTTCGACAGCCCGATGGCGGCAGCGCCTCCAGCCCCCGTTGTAGCTTTTACTTAAGGACTTCTCCACTAGTGAGTTTTAGTCAAAGTTCTGTTCATGGCGATCCACTGTTCGCTCACAAGACACGTAGGTACTTGTTCACTCTTCAGTGTGTCATCGCTTGCCACCGTCCGGAGAGGTCTTCCCTTGCAGCACGACAGCCAAGCGGCGGAAGCTCCGAAAATCCAACGGCAGGCTAGCAAAATTACGAAGACATAAGAGAACAAGAATATTGAGAGTATCGTATTGCGACGTTGCTGACCATGCTTGTTGCTCCACTTCCTGGGGCTCCGCTTTTGTTTGTTGACGCGAGCGCTTCATCATATGCGGACACGCTGGTGGATACTCGAGCGAATATCCGTCCAGAGTCCTCAGCAGTAAGACTATGCCATTTTACGGAGTGTCACTGCGGGATACAGCGTCTTAGGAAGGCTTGAACTGAGAAACTTGTTTGAATGGTGAGGGGCACCCCTGATGCGTACAGCTGAGGGATGACACGGGATGACACGAGAATCCAGGAGGATCCGAGCCTCCGATGTAAGAGAGAATTCGCTGTTTCCATCTCTACAGTGCCACTGCAACTAAGGGGGATTCCCCTGCTCCATCAGCAGCTTGGCTGGTAGGTATACGGTGGTGGAGCTCTTCGCCTTACTTGAGCTGATGGAAGTTTTCCAGAGAGCCAGGATTCATGCCATACCGGGGACTTTTTCGGTACTTTGCCGGAAGAAATAGCATATTTCGCAGCATCAATAACAGCAAACGAACTAGTACATGCACTTTCATGTGCACCATCGGCGAAGCAGCAGTATGAGCGATAGCAGCAGAACTACCGGAAGCCGCAGTAGCAATAGTACAGATGAAGATCCATATGCCTGCAGCGCAAGGGATAACGTGATTCCATTGCGCCGCAGCATCAGCAGCTACAGCGAGGGGGAAAGCAGCAGCTGCAGCAGACTATCACCTGTTTCCAACATCCCAGATGTTCTCGTAGCCTCTATTTTGCGTTTTTTGCCTCAACATGAGAGAATTAAGGTGGGATCTGTCGTGTGCCGAAGATGGTTGCATTTAATCAGAAGCTGTCTGTGTCAATCAGACACAACCCTTCGTATATCCCCTCCTGCCTTCCGGCATCTGCCACCGGAAGCACTGCGGGCCTGTACTAGAGCTATCGCTGTTTACAGCCGCCATGCAAAGTTGGTGATAGGCTATGTAGTTCCCATGGCTGTGGAAAATGGAGAATATCCTGAATTTTTATTCCTTCGATCGTTGTTTCGGGAACTGTCGGAGGTCCGATCTATCAGCATATCCCTCGGGTGTCCCCTGACTGCCAGAATGCTGGGAGACGCATTTGCGGGCGTAGTGCAGCGCAGCGCGCACACACTCACGTCTTTGGAGATATGGGAGGCGGAGCTGGCGGAGGCCACCCTGACAGCTCTGGCAGCGATGCCACCTCTATGGAAATGTTGCAGCCAGGAGGCGAAGGAGTTGGGAAATGCGTATGTTGCCACAGCACACGCCTTAGAGACATCTGTCGGCTCACACGTACTCCGCAGAGACCCCTGCCTGCAGGTACAACGGCTCCAGAGGCTTCCCCAGCCATGCGGGATGCTATTGGCAACGGCGCATGTCTTGCGAGAACGCTTAATAAGCAGCCCTTCACAAACCACTTTGTCCACATTGGAGGCTGAGGCAGATACCAGCAGACTACTACAGCAGTCGCAGCAACAACAGCAGCATCAGCGGGATTCGCACATTATTCCATCCGAACACAGCCCATATCGAATTCGCGACAATTTGCAAGGTAGAGGATGCAAGGCACTACCGTGTAGCAGCCCGGATGTTTGGAGTGAACGCTTCAAAGGTACCCATAAAGGGGAGCTACGCCGCAGAATTGCAGATATCAAAAACTGCTGCTGCTGCATAACCGCAGCAGAAACTGCCGTGAGAGTCTGGCGCAAATTTGAGGGCGTGCGTTTGGTATTACCACGACTTAGGACCCTCGCCACTGGGAGCTGGCGGCTGCTGCAGGTGTTGCACTGCCCGAAATTGGAGGAGCTAAATCTCACGACCAACACCGCAGCGCCTCACAGGGATGTTCCGAATCGACTGCAGCAGCAGCGACAGCGGCAGCAGCATCGGCAGCAGCAGCAACAGCACGGCCAACCCGACTATTCCCATTTCACTATGGCTCAACAAGAGTGGGCAGATCGTAACTCGGATTCTGGTGGGCCACGGACTGCACCCGCATCCTCAGGATACGCCGAGACTGCGCTGCAGGAGTTGTTGCATTTTCTGCTTCGCAGCGGCTACAGCCTCCGACAGCTTCACGGCAGCTATGCAGTGGGGCCTTTGAACGAATCGCTGTTACATTCAGTCTCTACAGCAGGCAGTGCCCTTATTGGCCAGGGTGGCGCTGCGTCTGGGTCGCCAGACATATCGGCGAGGGTGCGGTCCCTAGCTGCGGCAGGAGTTCTTCCTGGAAGAGCTGAAAGTGAGCAGAGCCTTGCTTGTGGGGGATTCTTTTCTGCGGCATTGGCAGCTGCTGACGCCATCTTAGATGTACAAGCATCACCTTATCCACGGGCATGCGATTTGCCATTTTCCGTTGCACCCGTTGCTGTGGTCGAGGGCCGCACAGCCACCGAAAGTGCTAATGGGCTGGCAGGGTGGAACACACCAATTCACGCGGTATCTGTGAATTACGCAGCGCTGGCATCCGAAGCCGCGGACAGTGTGTTTGCTGCGGCAGCGGGTCTATGCGTAGCAACAGGAGAAGGTTGCCGTCACATTTGCCACTGCCCCAACGAGTGCTGTGCTGTTCCTTGTGCGTGGGGCTCTGAAGAAAAACCTCTGCTAGTACTTTTGCCGAAACTGCGAGTTGCACGGTCTGCGGACTTCTTGCTGCTGAGTTTTTTGTTGTTGCCAAGACTGGAGGAGTTGAGGCTTCCCGAAACATGGGGCTCAGTTCTCAGTAAACCGATACCAGGATTCCCCCTTTTGTGGGCATACCTGTGCACCTATGGAAGAAGCCTCCGTGCGTTGGATGTGAAGGGCACAGCCCCTCCACTTGCTGCATTTCTAGGGGCCGGGACGACTGCACAGCCACTGCCCTTTCATATATTGCCTTTTGAGGCTGTAGCGACCAAGGCACTTCAACGTTTGTTACTTGTCCACCGTGGTCATCCACTTATGGACCCTGCAAATCTCTTGACGGCCAATGCCTCCGCTGCCACTTGCCCCGAAGGTGCGTTGTCAACCGCAGCCGCTTCTGCAAGTGTCAGCGCGGGGATCGCAGAGCTTGCGGAGCGTACAGTCGCTGATATTTGGCACCGGCGCACCGCCTCAACTCAGCAGCAGCGATGGCAAATAGCTTGCGAAGATCTGAACTGTGAGGTAGAGCAGACTGATGGCTGTGTTGAGGAACTTGTTGATGTAGGAGGCCATCCAGACAATAGCAAGAAACTGCCTTGCGCACCATATCGAGGGGTCAGCAGCTGGGGAACAGCTCCAGCAGCTTCCGATACTATGAGCCGAGATGGGAGGAGCACGAAGCCCCTGTTTGGTCTGAGGTTTGGTCAGCTGAAACATTTGCAGTGCCACTCGAGCTTCCTTCCCTACTTGGCAGAGCCGCTGCCGCAGTGTGGTTCGTTGCAGGGTCTTAACACGGAAGGCGAGTCGGATTCCATCACGTGGTTTGTTGCTTTGCTAACGGGAATTGAAAAGCTTTGCGTCAGAGATTCTTGCCTGAATCCCTCCCGGAGGCGGTCTAGGGCTCCTCCGGCCGCCCTGGAAGTCGAAGAGGAAGGGACTCCAAGTTTTAGGAACCAGCCGGAAGTCACTCTACACATTAGGAAATACACTGGCACTGCTTTTTTCTTCACACCAAGCCTCTCGTGTCCAAATCTTCAAGAGCTTCAGGTAACCTGGCTGTACAGACAAATAAACGCCTTTTGCGGCCACTCAACCCGAACACGTCGCCGAGACGCTTCCCTGGATACGCTGGTATCTTTACATATATAAACCCCGGCGGGTTTCTTTGCGTTTCATCCTTGTGCAGGTGCAGCGAGGAGATGATGACTTTGACTCATTTTTGGCAGGGGGAGGGGCCTGCAATTTGCAGGTTCTACGCTACGAAGGCCGTCTATTTGGCGGGACAGGGGCCGCAACGCCCAGGACCCTCGTGGCATCGCACGAGCTACGAGTTATTCGTAACTCCGAAAACTCTGATGAGGATGCACAGCGGGTGCTAGAGGTGCTGCGTCTCCCTTCAAGTTTTTCACCGCTCGAAGGTTCCCCGTTTGCTTGCCTTAGGGAGCTGCACGTATGCACCCTCGATGCAAGGGTCCTTGTCCGCCTTGCCCTGGCAGCTGCTTCTGCTGTGAATCCATTCCTTTCCTGCGCTTGGCGGCGCGTTCTTGACGGCAGAAAAGCAGAACGACTCCAACAGCTGCAGCGGAAACAGCAGCTTTGGAAGCAACGAACACAGACGCAGCGGGATAATGAAGCTACCCGATTGCTTGTACGCCAACGCCGGCTTTACGAGGAATATAGCGCGCGGCGCAGACGACTGAGGCGGTTGTCTTCTGCCATCGTAGTCCGCCAAGAGAGATTTGCAGGGACCAGCGAAGGCCCTCAAAGGTCCCTGCAACGCGAACATGAAGAGACTCAAAGGCGGCTTACTCGTGAAGTGACCAGTATGCGGCAGCAACTGCAGCAGCTACAGAGACGCCTAGAATCACTCGCTGCAGCTAACATCCGCAACTCGGCTAGTACCTCTGCACCACAAACGCACCATCATCTACAGCGGTACCATCGATTCAGGGAAAGTTTTGAGCGACTGAGGAGGCTGCACAGTCACCATCAGCGGCTTGTGGCCCTGAGGCGACTCCTACAAATCAGTGTTACAAACGCTGCGTCTTACCCATTGCACCCACTTTCAGGGGCAAGCGAATTTCAGAGGGCCAACGAGTTAGAAGCGGCAAGGCGCAAGCTTAGAGCCCAGAGAGGCAGGGAGTCCGACTTCGGATGCAGCCGCAGTTGGTGTTTCTGGGGCTGCCATAGAGCTGTGGCTGCACTCTCGCAGCTGCTACCGCAGCTGCGTACTTGCGTAGTACAACGACTCCGGGGGAACGCATCATCGTTGCGCTTGCTGCTTCGCGGACTGCCGCGGCTTGAAGTGTTCGCAGTGGCGGAGGAACAGACATCTCGCCGGAGGCACCGGCTGCTACAGCTAGCTAGCAACTTGGGGTTCACAGTGCGCCGCGGGCCGCTGGTAATTCCGGCCCTCCACAATGACCTCGTCACTGTTTCTACGGTTTCAAGGCAGTTTTGGATTTCCAGCCGGGGTCCAGCTGGAAGGAAAGCTTCGGCAGCTTCTGTTGCTGCCGCAGATTTGCTTGTGGATGAGGTATTAGGGCGTCTAGCTAGTGGCTATCAAGGGCAAAGGGCGCCTGATTCCCAGGCCCATACAGGGGATACGTCGGTCTCCAGGACCTCTTATGGCTTCCCCCCAGCTTTGTCCGGTGGTATCAGGGGGTCTGGGGTTGCTGGTTGTTTGGCCGCCGAGGGACCTGTTGTTGCTGGGAGCGCAGCATTGACGACTGCTAAGGAACCTTTTGCGTCAAGCAGCGGTTGCGAGCCACTGAGTATACCAGACTTTGAGAAACGTAAGAGACCATCCACAGAAGTTGCTAAGCAAGGAAGTGCAGTTCTACCCGAGCCGGGAAATGATCGTACAAATCAAGCCAGCGCTCGAAGCCGTTCTCTGCGGTCCTTGAGGTGCTCTATCTACAACCGAAAACGCTCAAAAGAGTCAGAATCTAGAACTACTAGCGCCTCCAATTCGAAGCGGCGCCGCCAAAGACGCGAAGGAGGCGCGGACGTGACTGTTGATGCGCGTCAGGACATGCTGATGGCGAGGGGGCTGGCGGAAGAGCTTGAGGAGCAGCTCACGAGCTGAATCTGCGCCACTCACACGCAGCGAACCATGGCTCTCTGCTGTCTCTAGCCCCCCGCAGCACTCACTTTATGCATCAGGCCCGTAAGAAGTACACAACCTGCGTATGCTCCACTGCATCGTTCCTAAACAGGATATGGGGATGCGTGTGCTGCTTCCCCGGCTAGGGTGCGTCAGCATTAGAGCTCTATAGGCACCATTTTGCTTGACGGTGCTACTGATCAATGCATTACCTACTTTGTAGTCGATCATATTTCCTGTTTGGTCGATGTCAACCGTTAAATGCAAGCATTGGCTCTCGCCATGTCGCAACGCCCTCTGTGTTTCCACCGGAGGCATGTAAACTGTTTTGCCTGCTACAGTTGTTAAATTTGTCGAACACAAGGGGCGTCCAAAACTAAGCACACTAATTGAAAGCGTGTGTCACGCCAACAGCTGTTAAAGCAGCGCCCGGTAACCATTGAGGCGTCCCGGCCAATCCAGGCTGCCACTACTTTTACATTGGCGTATCTGCCTGCGGATGTGCTTGTGCGTCAAAATAAAGTCCGCGAACAAAACGGTCTAAGGGAAGCCAAGGTAACGCTGGGGTGATGATAAGGCCGTTTACAGCATTAGGCGTATCCCCGTGCTGCATAACGGGAGCTCTCCTAAGTTCGCAGTCCTGTTGGGTCATGTGTGTGTACGGGCCTGCCGATCTGCCCACACTGCCTGTAGCGACTGGCTGTCCGACACAAAAAATCCGTGTTCTTCCACACATACTAGCCATGGAAGCAATCTGCTGTTGTACCACCACCAGCATCGCATTATCACTGTCAGTGGCTGGAAAGCACTGGTTCCTCCAGCGCATGTCATCATTACATGGGTCGCCTGTTCCTGTCAATGATTCTACCGTCACACTTTGGAGCGAGGACCACCTCGTCGTCCATATCCTTCTTGCATCCAAACTCGGAAAGCATCTGATCTTGCTGAAGGCTCGTAAAAGATGAAAGCTGACGAGAGACGACGCGCGAATGCGGTTTCTTCAGGCCGTTTGCCATGGCTGTTAACGATAGAGCATTCCGCACAAGCGTTGGCAGCGGGGGCAAACGCTCACCCTCCACAACCACTGGGCAACTCGTCATCATCGTAAAACCGTCACGACCTGCATTCAAAGCAGGCCAGAGTTACCAGATTATGCACAAGCATACGCAATAACGCCACAACAGCATGCATTGGCTGCCCCATTCTGCCGGCTGACGGCAAGCTCATAGCAGGCGTTCTTGCAAGAATGAAAAGTTACGATTTAGCCTGAGTTTGTGCAAAATACGTGCGTTGCATGCGGGGAGGTATGGCTAATGACACGCTTCAAACTATCTTACCTTGTAATACGTAGGATTTCGTTGCAACGGTATATTCGGCATTTTCGTCCAGGGGCTCAAAACGCGCTAGGCCGGGGTGAACATCACAAGACTGACCACAGCTTCCCCTTGGTGCCACTTTAACGGTTTCCCTGATCACGCGACTGCCGGCAGGTTTGCTACTGTCGAACTCAAACCTAATCCCCGCGACTTGCAGAAACCGACCCTCCGTTTTGGGAACCTGAGATACTGAATTCTCTAGGGCTGCCAGAAGCACTGAGCCTTTACAACTGACCACAGCGATTTCGTCCGCCATAGGCAGCATTGCTGCCAAGTCCCCGTAACGGAAGTCTCCCTCCTTAAAGACGCAATCCGACCGAATCGTCCCTGTGGACAAAACACCACCGTCAATACACTGCGCCACCCAATCCCAGTAAACTGAAAGTATTCACTTCAACAGCTCCTCAATGGCAGGTCCGCTGCTGGTCACAGATAACTGCACCTGTGGTAAAATGGGGGCGCACGCCTCACATAGTATAAAGCAGTTACCCTATGCTTTGAATAGTCCCTACCCGAATTGATGAAGGCAATATCACTCTTGCACTCCTTGCGCATGAGTTCGCACAGCCAATTGCCACAATTACTTTCTTGCGTACGAATATATCGAAACCGGGTTTCAAGTTCTGCACCAAGTTTCGCCAGTTTCCTTCGCATTTGCTGCTTGATGTGGCGCTCGTATTTCTTCACCAGGAGCTCTACGTGCTTGTTCTTTGCAAAATTATTGGGTGTAACACGGACACGCTCCCACTGGACAAGGGACTTCCCCAGAATCTTCGGGATAACAACGCTACCCCCTGGGCACTCTGACGGCTTCAACTGCCCTGAAAACAAAGATCTGCAGATGAACAGCAATTTGCCGGCGCCTCCAAGATCCGAAGCACTCCGCCTCTCAGAGAAGCACTACTGTAAGGCTGCAGCTCCAAGTGAGTGCGTGATATATGGCGCCGTCACTTACTCTGCGATTGCGCTGGAAGGGCAGGTTTGAGAAGCAAAGGGCGCCCTTCTGTAGCTCCCTGCCCCTGCCAGCCATCAGATATCACTTTCCCCTTCGCATGCAGTAACTGTGACGCCAATTCGCTTGGGCTCAGTACTTCCGCTTGGCTGTCTGAAGCCTCCTGGGCCACAGCCACAGCTGCAGCTATCGCCGAGGCTGTAGCCTCCGGTGGTGGGTCGGTTCCATCTAGGACCCGAGGTGCCGATGCAACTGCTGCGGCGGCTATGGCAGCTGCCCCCACGTGCTTCCCTGAATCTTCGATCAGGGCAGTTGCAAGCAAATTTGGCTGCGGAGAGGAATCTCCAGGGAAAATCGCAATAGCTGTAAAGTCATAAAAATCCGTCCCAGACTTGACGACAGGCGTGCCACCTGAACAGCAAGCTGCACATTACTAGGGTAGTTGTCTGTTGCATCCTGCGATTGGGACCCTGCCTCAAGTTACTAAGAAAACTGAAATATGCTCACAGGCCAGGCTCCTAAAAGATGTCAGCCACAAACCAAAAGAGGAGGCAGTAATGCAACAACAGGCTGGTGTTACGCGTTTGTGTACTGTGCATTTCCTCGGCACTAAGACGGCACACCTATTACTTGCAGTCCATAGTAGTCATGGTCGTGGCCACCAAGGATGATGTCAATATCTGGAGCCATCTCGGCAAGGCGCTGATCATTAGGTGCCCGCATGTGCGTCAGGGCTATGATTAATTCGCATTCCTTTGCCCTCAAGAACCGACACATCCGGTTCGCCGCCACTACATAGTCTACGTACACCACGTCGTCGGCGCTGATGCATGCCAAAGTATCCAACCATTCTGAATCCAGAACATGCAAAAAATGAGCCGACGTTCCGCCACGAAGGGATAGGAAACCCACACAACGCGAATACCATGCTATCTCACTTCGGTTGAACCGTAACATGGTGCATAACAGTAAAAAGGGATACGAGGTGCTGCAGTGTTTCTTCACCTCGCTCAACCAGCCCGATCACACCAATGCGGACTCCTTGCCACTCAAAGAGACGGTATTTCCAGGCATTGGCGATCGGCTCTCCTGGGAGACAGGTGTAGTCGCCAGCATGCGGATCAGCGGGCTTGCCTTCACCCGCATGAGAATCGTCGCTGCCAACGCCAAGCTCTGCCTGGACGCCCTCCCCAGAACAGCCTTTACTCAGTTGAGTCTCATCTTCTCTGCTGCGCATATATCTATCTAGTTTGCACTGGTCATCCGCTGAGGACCTTTCAAATACGTTTGTAAGCAACCAAGGAAAATTGCACGACCCAATAGTGTATTCGAGTTCGTCAATTCCAAAGTCGAAGTCGTGGTTGCCAAGACAAGCTGTGTGGACCTTGAGAAGATTTAAAAAAGGAATCATCTGCCGCCCCTTCATGTACGTACTCATCAACGAGGGATTTAGAGCGTCTCCTGCGTTGTAAATGACCGGGAACAGGCAAAAATACCAAGACGAACGGGACAACTGATCCGAATACAAAACCTCTCTGCTCTCCGCACTACATACCATTTTGCTCTACAACATTCAAGCTATCCGGCTGACGTAAAGCTTTTCACTGTCAGTTTACGCTCCAGCCGCAGGTTGGTGCTTTCAGGACTGGCAGCCTACGCGTTGACAGGCAAAATATTCAGTCTCCTGTTTTTTATCTGCACTAACGCCACACCTTCTAAAAAAGTACAATGGCAACTCCTCACCTGAAAAGAAAACTAGAGGATGCAAATGGCTGAAGCGCTGCATTGCAGTGACGAAACGAGCAACGCCGCCCGATCCGTCTTCTCTGGTGTCAATGTTGTAAACATCGTTAAAATGCAAGATAACGATTGGGTCAGTCCTGTTCAGCGGCAAGTCAAAGTCGTACCTGTACATACACAGCAGAGAACAGCATTTAGGGGGAAATGTGCAGTGCATGGTTCCAGGTTCTGTGCACCCGGAGCAGTCGTGCTGCAAGGCAGCACGACTGCTCCGGGTGCACAGAACCAAAGGGCGCAACCCACAACCGCAAGCCTTTTTCTGTCGCAACAAAGATACACCGAGCCGTTAAGCACAAGGGGATACGCAAGCCGCTTCAATATAAACTACTGTCCTACCAAGTCTCGCCAGTGAAGCCTCGTGAGGCTTGTCTCGTGATCATCGACGCCAATCGCCGGATTTCCTCATCCGCCTCCGGGGGTGACTCGTCGCCTCTCCTCCCAATGCGACGTCCCTGAACTGCCAAGACAGACGTATCTCGTCCCAGTACTTGCAGCCTCGGGGAGTGGCTAAGAGGAGACGGGGGGCCCCTGCCTTCTCCATGTTCCTTGACCATCTCCTTCTTCATAGAAAACTGCGTGGTGGAGCTTCAAAAGGCGGCAAAGCTGCACTGTGTGAGACCCCAAATTAAGACGAATACGGCTGTCCAGCGCGAAACCCTTCCGTGGTGTTTTTAGCCATAGACAGAAGGCCAAAATCCGCACGTGCAGTTTGTAGCCAAGGCAGCAAGCCGAACTGATTAGCTTCTGCTAACTAGTGGATAAGGGAATCCAGGTGACAAGTAAGAGGTCAGGAGGGGGAGGATCGGTACAGAACAATAAAGGCCCAAGTGAGCTGCCGACTACCTCACATAAGCTGGCAGCAGTGGCCGATGACAGTTTTTGCAGTTGTCACCGCCACAGACCCTTGAATTCTGGCTGGCTTGCAGGCGCTCTGCTGCCCATGGATTGATGCGCTCAGTCACGAAGAGCCCCTTTAGCTGTCTCACAATACAAATGTAAGCCTGTTATCTGGCATTACTGGTGGCTAGCCGTCCGTGTGCATGGACCTCCTTGAGGGGAATGGCACTAGTTGTTGCGGTAGTTGCGTGTAGTCCTCACAAACGCATCTGCATATACAGCTTAAAATATAAGGCAATATATCCTCGCAGTTTACAGTGCAGTTGGTAGCTGGTCCTGCTTGAGGTCGGTTGTCAAGCGATTCCATGCCGAGTGGCGGGTGCACGCTCGGCGTCCTCAGCTCCCACACAAACGATGGGGTCACTACGACCTTATTCCTCGTATTACGCAGTATATTTGTGATGTGAATAATATGTATAGAGAGGAGGGTATAAAGTAGCCTGGTTTCATGAGCAGTGGTATGCACCACCGACTGGTAAGAAGGGGGCTGGCAAGCGGCAAAGATGTCGAGACAAGTGCGTTCTGGAACTTTTCCCCAATTTCTTGAATAAGAACAAGCTTTCGCGCAAACAGTCCTTGCTTAATTTAGTTAGAATAACGAGAAGCTTGCCTCAGCTGGCAATCCTCTGTTTTGTCCGGGGCCCGCCGCCAGCAGTGGTAACTGCTTTCTACACGGAACTCACGCTCTTGGGAGCTGAACTCGCACTGCCATGTTCAGACGACGGCTAAGTGTCTATAGAACCAACCCACGGATTCGCAGAGCACAGAGATGGCAAGCTCTTTTAAAGTACTACCTTTGTAGCATTCTCTAACTGGAGGCAGGGCATGAGCTTCTATTTGAGGACACCGGGATAGCTACCTAAGGCAAATGAAGTGCATAACAGCGGTCTATCAGTTTATTGCATGGACCGATGGTGCCTGGTTTTTACATCGTACTAGTTTGGCTTGCAGGACTACTCGAGGCAAGCTGCGTTGCAACCCATCTCAAGTAGTGAGCTCTCACTACAACCCTAGAAGTTTGCCGTGCTCGTTGTGCTCTTAGGAGACGTTTTAAAGCGTACAAGCTTATGTGCTAGCTGCCATTTGGTAAGTAAGTACTCAATAAGTTACCTAGATATCATCTAATAAAAGGAGGCGTATTGTTTTGACTCGAAATGATGGGCTCGTGACACTTAGTGCAAGAAGATGTTGCGATACAAACGTGCGATTCTATATCCTTTTCTTCAACCCCTTGTGCGGTTGTGCCGTGACGAGTGGGAAGAATAGAACATCACTTTTCTTGGGAAACAGAACAGCGAACTGTTCTAGAGCTACTGTTCTGTTTCGTTTACTGAATGGGAATGTATGCTAAGCCTTCTGAAGTTCAATAATAGTCTACTGGCTGCAAGGAGACAGGAGATGCTCCCGGGTACGTTTGCTGTGGGCAACTATGGAGGTGCTCCACAGGTACTCGCTGTTAGCCTGTATCTGTTTAAGAAAGTAATAGGTTTTTGAAAGTGGATCTGTCTCTCATTATCTTCTAAAGCAAGAGATGGACAGAAGACGGGCTGAGCCCTTGCTCATCAGCAACTTTCACTGCCCTGCGGTCCCGCCATTCGTCTTACTCCCACAGCCCATCGTATGAGCGGGCTCGCGGTCTTACCTGAAGCGAGCTTCTTGCGATTGTTGCCGTTGGGGGCACAAGTAGCCGAGCGGTAGTTACTGTTTGGTGCAACCAGTGGTGAGGGTCGCGTCCAGTTCCCGAAGGCCCTGAGATGCGTAGTGCCCCAAACTCCCCTTAGTTGGTATGCAAAGGGGAAATTCTCGCATCTCATGCCGCCTCCCCTTGCTAGCACCGGGATTAGCCCGCTAACCCGGGTGCCTAAGGAAAATGGGGCGGGATGAGAGAACAGCTCCCTTTTACGAACCCTTTGCGAAGTCTTATCATAAGTTATTTTGACTCCAGCGCAGCTCACGACGGTCTTTGGATAGGGTCAAGGTCCCCCATTATACTTAACAGTACCTCATGGTTCACCGGGGCAGGCGCGAACGAAAAGCTTTATCCCAACAGCAGGGTCGATGTATGCGCAACAGTGAATATTTAGAATGCTGCCTTGAAGAAAAATTAGTGCCCTCTTACAAAACCGCATCCAAGTGTCAGATATTCCTCCGCTTGCGCAGTCGAGATTGATCACAGTCTGCCCCCTGGTAACTGGAAGACCAGATCTCTGGTGCCTCACCACGGCGAAACAAGCGCGCCTTTTGCATCCCGTCTGACACGAAACGCTTCTCCACCAGCAACTATTCATGAGGAATGCCTTTGCAATTGCCGTTCATCCCGCGCCACGATGCGGAGGTAGCTGGGTATTTCATCGGCTTCCTGAATTTACAGATATCTTCTTCACTAGAAAAGGACGCATAACAATGCTGGCGGCTGTTCCAAAAAGACGGGCCAACGTTTCTGGAGCACATGCAAACGGGGAGACTTTCAAACATGCGTTACAACGCAGATTTATTCACATTTTTGCAAGAGAGATAGCTGGTAAACAGAATGCCACCGCATCGTTTGAGGGGGCTTGGGGCCTTACCAGAACTCACCAGATACTGCTTCTTGTGCTTATGTTGTCATCAGAAACACAAACAGCGAAGTAGAGGGTATCGTTCGGGGCATTAACTGTTTGGGCTTGGATCCACTTGCCTAGGGCCCCGAGGCCAATAGGGCCCCATTCTCCCCTTTGTTGAAATAAAAAGGTGCGTTTAAGCCACCCGATGTAAAGCAAGCAACGTATGTCAAGGCGCCTGGAGCAGTCACCTCCAACGTATGGAAGAGGGCCGGTCATCAGGGGCTGTTGCTCGTAAACAATTTTCTAAAAAGCCCTTAAGTTGCCATATCCCTGTTTTCTGCGGCGCCTGCTAATTGATGCTCCTGTGTTCAGTATCTCAGTCTCCGCCATCCATTCCCTCGTTCCCTCAACTTTCCGCTCCCTTGTATACAGTGCGAGGGAATTTCGTTGACCTTCTAAACTTTATGAGGAAAGTAACAGTTGTAATATGGAGACATCGCCACTTTGATGGTATGTCGACGATGCACGACAGCGCATTAATTCGAAAACGAACAGCCCAGCGAACTACCCAATGCATGCAGAACTTCTTTGTCACCTAGCAGGAGATAATCTGTAAGTACTGGCTGAGCGTGTTCACGACAACGCAGATACTGTAGTAGCGTTTAACTGATGGCGCACGCACTATGAAATCCATTGAGATATCTGTCCACATCCCTTCAGTAATAGAGCGGCTCTAAAGGTTTCTGGATGTGAAGGGGTTCCAATGCTTTGGGTGCTGATATTCCGGGCAAGTGACAAGGTATTCGTCGCCTGCGCGAGTCATCCAAGGCCACGAAAAGGATTTCAAGACTCGGTGCTGTGTTGCATTGATCCCACTGTGACCCGATAAGCCATGGTCGTGCGTTTCGCGTTAAACGCCTGGGCGAAACGAAGCCGGAACGTATCAGCAGCGGGGTGTACACTCCGGCTGATACCACAGGAGATCACTGCCGAGGTTTTAGGGGTTGATTCGTTGCCTGTTGTTGAGCTTAGTAAGAACAGCAGCGGAGCGAGTAAAAATGAATAAGGAACATGCTGCTTACAAACGGGAATAGACACAGGTAGGAATTGTTACAGGACACCGTTACTGGCCTGTGAGGTGTCCAGAGAGTGCGTCACCGAGCACGTTTCGATACCCTTGTTATACTTGACGATGTCCTCGTACTGCGTGAGCGGGCATAGCCACCAAACAACTTGCATATCCACAGTCCTGAAAACCCTTCTTCAGGTGCGCGAGGGAAGAATGACAGTTTTAACGGGGAATTGACTGCTGAATAAGTAATATCGGGACTGTGTTGCTGTTTACCAGGACGCCTAGACACCTTCTGACGCACTGGATACTTCTGCTGCCTATATGGAAAACGATGTGAAAAACAAGCACTTTTTTGAGGTTTTATTCGACAGATGGCTTGCAGAGAGATATTTATCCCCACTGGTGTGTGACGGGCCCCGGTTGTTAGGAGGAAAGGCCTGTAAGGAGCGCGAGCGCTGGAAACGATGTCAGTGTTTGAAGGGGCTTCTGGCGGCTTCGTCTTCGTTCTTCGTCCAAATAAGTTGTTTGTCTTTCATAAGTAAATATGCCAACGGAAATGCAACTCGAGCGAATCCAGGAGTGAGTTTGCGACAGTGCGAGAAAATATGGAGGAACTACTGAACGGGCGCGCGGCTGGACAGGAGGTGGCCACGTATCGAGTTATCGTTGCCGGATTTGGTTAAGCTCCTGCTGCAGGGACACGAAACCCTAGTAAACTAATTGTTTGCATAGAAAACGATACCTCAGTGCGTTTACGAACCACATGCTGTGCAACTACTTCTAGAGTAGCAGTTGCAAAACATGCTGTACGTCTTGCAAGTGCTCCTGCAGATTCCGTCTGAACAGAACCACATCGTCACTGTACAGTACCATCCATCCTTCAGTGAAGTACCCCAAGAAATCTTGGTCGACCTGCCCCCAAGAAATCTTGGTCGAACTGTCACCGCAGTTTAGTGGGCTCATTAACGCTACCTAAAGGCATTCACGTTCATTCTAATTTGGGGGCGCTCGTACGGGGTGCAGCTTTGTGCCGGTCATCGAGTTATATTGGGATATGCAGAAACGCCTCACAAGCGTCAGATGATGAATACACCGCTGAGCCTTGCAAGCAATCTAGCAGTTTTTCTTGGCATCGGAAACTTCTGCTTCACCGTGATTTTGTTGAGGGCTTGAGGGAATGGGCAAGCACTACAGTGGTGCATAAACTGGGCCGTCAGAGGTATAGTTAAAGAAGGGAACACTAGAAATAAATCATTGGAAGTAATTTAATTAATATACGCTACATAGGATGCGGCGGGGCTATCAGGTCAGGAATGTTCAATGGCCAACCCACAGTTTGGGGCTGGATCTCTAGCCGACGGCAACCCTCAAGGATAAGCTGAGGAAGCTATATACGGAATGATTCTCTCCCTTAAAAGGAATAAAGTTAGCAAGAATGAGAAAGGGACTATTTTTTATCATAGGAAAGTTGCTTCATGGGGTCAGATGCTGAGTGTAGCGTCAAAACCCAGGCGTGTACCTAAGCGCGTTAAGCTGAGTCGGTCACATCGTAGGACCTGAGAGTGCTGCTCACTACAGTAACGGAGGCGATGGTCAGCAATAGCATATCATTAGCATCACTTTTCCGCATTCAGGAGCATCGAGACTCGATAAAAATTCAAGAGAGGTTTTCTTTTTCATACTTTAATGTTACTTCCTGGGTTGTATGTAGTAGTGTGCAGCTACAGGGGTACCGTAGGACTGATCTGAAGTGGCAGCTGAGGGCGCTGTACACTACTCTGAAAGTCGAATACCGAGTTGTGTCCAAACATACTAGCTGGCCAGTTGCCTATTGCCGGTTCATAGCAGTTTATCTGCTCAGCTTCCTCTTCAAGATGGGGACCCGCCGATACCTTGGAAGAATGCTTGGGACTTTCCCGGGAATGAGGTTTATGCGATGCATTGGGAGTGCAGCGGTTGGCCGGGCCGACTCTAGCGTTTTGCTTTGTAGTGTCGTTGGGAAATCTTTTTTTAACAGTTCCTACTTCTTTTCTTCCTCCAGGGTTACTAGGAACAAAGCGCGCCACCTTCGTGAGACCATCACGACGGATTGCAAACATTTCTCCATTGTTTAAACAAGTGCCTCTGCACTGCGCAGGAGTGTCCTCGCTCTTGTTTCATTGGAGCACTGCTTCTTTTCCTCTTACCGGAAAAGGTGACATCGTCGTTGGGAGAGAAGAGCGGTGCACTCTTGCATCTCTAACTGGCACGTATACCTCCATCGTGTTGTTAGGGAGGTGAATCTGCCGACACCGCTGGATCACCCGCGGCATGCCTGGGATTATATCGTAGTGAACCGTTCCAGCGTAGAAGCCCCGTAACATGGTAGGATGACCCATTTCATATCTAAGCTCTCGTTTATCTCCCACCATTTTGCCGACTCTCGCATCCCGTCTACCACCCGCGAAGCGCAGTCGCAGAGGCTGCGCCAACGAGCTGGCGGTGATAGTGCACCCCCTTCGCTGCTGTTTGTATACCTGATTCACCTCGTAGCCAGTAAAAAGTAGCGCTAGCAACTGCTACACACTAGCCTTAACCTGGATAAGTGCAGAGGTGACGGAAAGAGCACTTGCAGGTGCGGCACCCACCACTTTCTGCTGTATTGCCGCTCCGCGTGTAAAGTGGATACCCTCACGTCTTCCTTCTCGCTCTGCTTGTTCATCTGGTGGCGCCGCCACAGACCCGATACTCCAGTCCCTTAGGCTTTTTGAACCTTGTGAAACAGCGACTTGCGCCCCCAACAACAACACAATCACAAACATTATCCACTAGTGAGTTTCAGGTAAGGTCAAGAACCACCTCATACGATGGCGTAGCAAGGGATTAAGACGAATGGTGGGACTGCAGGTCAATGAAAGCTTCTGGTGAGCGAGCGCTGAATAACTCCTCTGTCCAGGCCTAGTTTTAGAACATTTTAAGAGATAAGGTCACCTTCACAAACATAATACTTTCTTAAACAGATACTGGACAGTAGACAGTACCCAATGACAGTCCTTGGTGGGGAACCTCCCTAGTTCCTTGCTGCAAACGCACCGGCGAGAACCTCTTGTCTCCCTGCCGCAAGAAGGCTATTGCTGAGGTCCAGAATGTTTAACATACATTCGTATTTAGTAACTAAGACAGAATAATAGGTTCAATACAGTTCGTCGTTCTTTCTTTCAAGCCAAAGAATGCTTTGCTGTCCGCACTCGACCCACCACAATGGCCCAACTGTTTGGGGCTGGGGAAGAGGAGACGGTCAAGCAGGTGTCATAGCATCTTGTTGCTTTAAATGTCACTAGATTCCCACTTGGATTCAAGAAAACAGACCACATTTTGGTACTTACTGTGTAGGGAACTTATTGGGTTCTGAATAAGTGGCAGCTAACACTGACTTCCTTACACATTAACAGGCCTCCAATCCTTCTAAGAGGGCAACGAGCACGGCAAACTGCCAGTTTGGTATGGTTGCCGTGATTGGAGTGAAAGCTCACTACAGCGCGCATGCGCCATCCTGACGACACTGCGAGGATCTACTCAGTAGGAAGCGACGGGAGAGTGCGAATCATAGCGCTTCCATCGACATTTGCGCCATATATAGCAAATATGGTACAATCTGTGTTTCAAAGAGAACGGAGCGAGGAGGCTCCTACGTGTTACGGAGGCGCCGCAGAAAACGATGGGGAGACGTTTGCACCCCAATTTAACGACCTTTCGTAGATCGCATCGGTGCGATCCAATTAACAGCCGACGAATAGCAGAAGTGGGCATACTTAAAAGATGGCTTTCAGATGCACGAAAACGCAATGAAGTACCAGCGGGCTGTCACCCGCTGAATGCTTAATTTACCTTGTCGAACGCATTCTCGGAGCAGCCATACACCTTGCACCAAGGAACCAACAACCCCCCACAGCTTGAATAAGAAATGAAAGGGCAGGCTGATGAGATGCTACGAAAGGGCAAGGCTCATCTGTCAACGCTTGCGGCTTCGCACAGTGCCGTGTTGGTCAACAAAAATGGGTCAAGCAGGCGCATGTAGGTCGAGTTCAAGCCACTCAACAAAATCACCGTGAAACAGAAGTTTACGTTGCCCAGAATTGCCGAATCTCTGGATCTTACGCAAGTCTCAGAAGGATATTCTTCATATGGCCTCGCTGAATGTGTCATGACACCCGGCACAAGCACCCAAACCAGTCGCATAACATCGAGTAAACGCTTGTCGCCGGATACCAATACGTCATGACAACCGGCACAAGGGACAAGCACCTATACGGCCGCATAACATCGAGTACACGCTTGTGCCTTTGGGCCCGTTAGTGCGCCGGCCGAACTGCAACTAGAGTTCAGGGACGATTTCTTGAAACTACTGAATAAAAAGCGTATGGTAGCGTACAAGGACGATGCGCTTGTGTTCAGCCGGGAGGTGGGGGAGCACTCGCAGAACATATGGCGTGCTGTGCAGCTGCTCCGGGAGAAGCAATGATTCGTGAACGCACAGAAGTGGTCGTTATTCATGTAAACAACCAGATCATTAGGGCTTCGTGTCCATGTAGCTATCAAACCGATCCGGTGAAGGTAGATGCGAAGCGGCGTTGTGTGAATGAACGATCGATCTGGCTTTGCCCCGCACGCCCACGACTTCCAGCTGTGATACACAGCTTACCGCCACGCAGGAATCCATTTGGAAACCTCAAGAAAGTTGGGCAAGAAACTACAATGAACGTTGCAGCCAAGACAACGTGTCGCACTGGACTTTTGCGCCAGGGAGCAGCCTAAAGAATTTGCATGGCTTGGGTGGCACACTTTGCTGTTCGTTCCCGTGTTAATGCGTTGGCCTATATGTTCGACTTGCCCTCAACTTCGAGACGCCATTGTACCATCTATGTTGGGTTTCTAAAAGGTTTCTGGAATAACTGAAGTTCTGCCGCATTCTCAACCGAAAACGGTACCATCGTCATAGAGCCAGCAACAACTGGAGGATACCGAGATACTGGACACATTCTCATCAACTCGCATACGCCACAGAACACGGTAATAATAGGGTAAATGGCCACCAAAAAGGCAACTTCAGTGCGTGTAGAGGTATAATTTACGGTCAACAGTTTCGCACGAGGCGACTGAGCCAGCTTGCATGTCCGACTTCGATTTATTTGGGGCAATTCATGCATCATGGGAGCTGTCTAGATTCACCTTCACAAATAATTGCCCGTATTTCTTCGTTCGTCTATATATTAACATCTGCATTTCCCCGTCTACCTACAGATAGCTCGGCGCCAACGCCGGCTGCCTTTTGGGCACCACAATTTGTGGCTGGAGAGGTAGTTACCACGCGGACCCGAAAGCTCCGTGATGACAGCGGCGTAGCATGTGTTTTTCACTAGGTTGGGGGACCTGCTTTAGAAAAAGGGTCCAAAAACGTCGCAACGGCATAGGATGCAGCGGTTTGCCATTGTCCACGCCACTGAGTCTGCGCATATTTACGAGCCACGAGTCGGCGGCGGCCGCAGAGCAGCCACCCACCACCATTCGATATTGCTTGCCCCCGTTTCTCCTTTCCTTTTTCTTCCTTTCTCCTGTGGAAGTATTTCGGGTTGACAGGGAACGTATGCGCCTTTATAGAAGGCATGAGGCAAATTGAGCAAACTATGGGAGATTGGTTTCTGTGTCTCTCTGCTAAACTTCAGACTGAATATGGATTTTCAGGTATATATTCATCAATTACGTATAGTGTTAGCATTAATGCACCAAAGGGGCTTGGCTGTGGTTACCTATCATCGGTTGCCAGACCACTAAGTGTGCGTCAAGGTGAGATACAACCTGTGTCAGGTCGCCACGACTCAAGCGGATGCGCTTAAGGGGACTCAAGGCGGGATGAGAGGCCAACTGGTTTAAATGAACCTTGTGCGTATTCTCATATTCACTAGTTTGGCTATTTTAGTTCCCGCCAGTCCTTATATAAGATCAATGGCCCTCTTTGCAGGGAGTGTAGACATAGGGAGAGGAAAGTGGTCGCTATAGGCATATGAAATCTGCGGCTGCTGCGTATTCGTGCCGATGCTGGTGTGGCCAAGTATCTCGCTGCGGCTAGCCCACGCAGGGAAGAGGGCATTATTCAACTAAGGCTGTCCTTGTCTCCAGCCTTTGCGTTAAGAACAACATTTTAATGCGTGTATTCCAATCAAAATTAAAGTAGGTTGTAAAACCGAATTTGAAGAGCGGTGTAGATCCGGGCATGAGATGGAGGGTTCAGCCAGCTCCAGGGTGGGGACCCACATGGAAAAAAGAACGTATGCTTGCCGGCACCTCCACTATATCTACCGGTGTAGAGAGGGACTTGGCCGCCGCTGGAAATTCATGGGCAACAAAGAGCAAGTGAATAAAAATGTAGCGGTCCCTTTAAGTAAGCTCATTACAGATAGGCTGCCAATAAACGGTAACAGGTGGCGCAGGCTTTATCCTACACTTTGCGCGTCCGCGCTCGTCGCCACCAACGCTGACTCGGTGAGGACAAGCAGCTATCTGTGAGAAATTGGTTAGCAGAAGCAATCTTTAGAACCACGTGCCATTCGTCAGCGAATAAGTAAAACTGCCTCCTGGGAATTTAATGTGGCATTGTCTGATGGCATTGACGGATGGCAAATTTTTTGGGTCCTGTGCGGTCTGTTGCTGCGTTGAAGTGTTCCTCCCGCTTTCTTCTTTGGGACACTTATTCCACCCCTCTTGTTGCAGAGCTGGTGGTTACTGTATAGCTTCCTGTGGTGTGCTTTCTCTCATTGCTTCGAGGCACATGTACCTTAGTAACCTCACCTCGGCGGCATGTGCGCGCTTAACTCGAATTCACCCACGTCATGCCTGGGATATTATTATGGTGAAGTAGCCCGACATACGAGTACCACATCATAGTAATAATGTCGCCTTCAGAATTGAGCCGGCCTTTACGCCCGCAGTTTGACCGTTCCACCGACCCTTAAGTCGGCCATCGGCCAAGGGCAGTCACAGAGACTAGGCCACCAAATGGAGAAGCATGATGTATCTTTTTCCATAACTTTAACTATCAGGTCCACTCAGCACGCTCTTCCAATTATCATTAGCAACCTTTGATTAGTGAAGAAAACTTCGATGAGCACAGAGTTGACCCAAGGCTGACAGATGGCCAGCTGATGCATCTGCCGCCTCTTTTGTCCCCATCGCTGAGCAATAGATTGCATTAGGCTATGACGCTTTCTTCATCGTTCTGTTGTGTCCGCCGACGCGTAGCGCCAGTCCTCATTAATGGTCCTGTAACCAGCTCCACTTGCTCGTTGCACACACCTGCGCCCTCCTTCGTGGTGCTACGGGCCCTATATGTTTAGTAAAAGGCGTGCACGCTTGTTCAGGTCCATGAATTATGCAGGGCACCTTCAAAAAAGCTTTATGTTGTCAGGAAAGCCTTATGTAGGGTGTCAGCATCCTTACAGACCTACCAGCAGTATGCAGCTTTATATAAGTCAGCAAGCGAATATTTAAGAATAGCCGGATAATGAGTCCACAATAGCAATCTAGTTGGGCTCACTTGATGACTTGATGATAGTTGTTTTTGGGTTCCAAACAGTGCCAGTGGCCGGTTGCAATTGGATGGCAAAGGCAGTGCTGCTGGCAGCCCTCCGTTCTTGGAGTTCCTGAGGCTGCACCAGAGCTATCCTCCCAAAGTGGGAAATATACAACACCTTTTAATGTTTGTAATTCTTGCCCTCTACATCCAGGCCATTGCAGCTTAGTGCATGTGCGTGGTTCCCCAACAGCTTCTGCCTGTCTGTTTATGGCAGGCATGAAACTGTCGTGCACGGAAGTCCAATGGGTTTATTCCAAGCAAGTGGAACTGGTTGCAAAGGAATGAAGTATTGACGGTGACGGATTCGTTCGTCCCATCTGCCTTGTGCTCACTAGCGTGCCGGTTGAGGTGCAAGCAGCCTAACTTGGGCGTGCTTTAGGTGTAGTTCATACCGGAAGCGAGAGTTGCACCATTTCGGCCTCAGGAAGGTTGTGGACACAAGAGTTTAAGGTGCTCAGGATGTTATTCAGCAATAAAAGCTACCGTTTCCCTGTTAGCTTCAGGAAAAGCAGATCTGTTGCTGTTTCTACTCCTCATCTACTGTGAAGCAAATGCGGTATTTGTGTAGCATAGGAGCCACATAACGGCTGTATGGTTCAGTTTCGCGTACAAAATAAAGCACATCTCGCATTTAAGTTGACCACCGAAATTCTTGAGTTCTTGCCATGTTTTCTGAAGGACACAGCTCGATGTTCGTGTACTTAGTAGACCCTAGAAGCATTGCCGGTCGCTAATCACCAGCTATCTGCCGATCTTTACACGGCCTCGCTTTTATGCGAAACATAAGGTATAATGTGTTGGGAAAAGTAGCGTGCAGTTGGATTGCAAGTGTAGCTTGAACCGTTGTTAAATCTGCGTATGTGGGTGTCTGCAGTCACAGTGCGGGTGGAACGGGCTGCGGAAGGTCCGACACAGCACATGCAGGACCCTTCCTTTCCTCCCAAAGTAGAGGGTTCCATATGCATGCATGACGAATTTTGGGCACCTTCTGTTATTGAAATGCAGTTCCTGCAAAGTATATTCTGTCTGTGCCCTCCGAAAGAGCGCTACAAGTTTTTTACAAGGTACGGCACAGAAGGCAGCGACCCGCCTTCGCCAAGGGGATGCTGATCCCTTGGAAATATTAAGCCTGTTAAGAAGTTAGATAGCCTCAAAGCCTGGTCCTTCTAAGTCTTTGCCAAACTAGAGGCCATCCAACTGCTCGGCACATCGTGCAGGAGGCAGGTTAGAAGGGTTCTACCTGAGGAGGGTCTGGCGCATGAACATCCTTTCGCACACTTTGCGCCAGCCTCTATCATCATATGCGGGTCATGTATACTCAGTTCAAAGGTTTGCAAACCGAAGCGATGCAATCCCATCAAGTCGACCGCATGGCGGCGCCTAGCCGATGGTCCACCAGGAGTAGGGGCGTATATCGGGATTGCTAAGCATTAACAGTAGGGGAGGAGATAAGATATGCAGATATAACCCAAATCTATTGTCGAATAATAATAGGTATGCTAGATTTATGGGGAAATTTCTCGGACTTGTGACATAGGACAGCCGCCTGTGAGTCGCCGATGGTCACCGTGGCAGCTCAGAAGGCGCCTAGCTACGGGTCTGATGGTCACGGGTTGCACTTGAGCAACGCTTTGAAATTTCTTCCCGCTTACAGTAAAAACTGTCACGTTAGTCTTGTGAATTTGCTCTAGGAGGCTGGACAGGCGCACGAAGTTATTTATTTGCGGGACCGACGGCAGCGAGTGCTGGTGGAGTGAGGCTGTCCCATTTCCCCCAGTTCCCCAGCAGGTGATAAATAAACAAGAAAATCATTAAAAAGAGTCTGGGGTTTTGTGCAGATCCATGCTAATGCGCCTTGTGTATGGCCCTTGTCGCTGTAACTTTCCTTCTTGCTGGACTAGTGCCTCGAGCTGGGCCTAGGCACCGCCGACCACACTTTCCGTGTTGTTGGGATAGTTTCTCCTATACAGGATAAAGTGATTAAACATAAGATTTTAAAGACATATTATGGGTGCAGCTGCTTCACAAATTTTCTGATTCGTGCACACAGTTGTGTCCCTGGCCTACTTCGCAGGGGCTTGCGTTGCTGCGGGTAGCCATTTCAAACGCGTTTGACTTTGAGCCTACTATTTGATCAACGTGCAGCATTATTTGTGTGGGAAATGCATATGTACAGGCTAGCATACGCTGTTCGACTTCCTTGATGCTCATAGGAGAATACCCACAAGTGCTCGAAGGACAGCAACAATGAAGCTCTTTCGCATCAAGTTGTTAGTAGCCGGGGGAGCGATTTCCCTTGCCTTCGCTTCAGCAAAAGAGGGACGGTCACGTCAGGCTGAAAACAGAAGCCCAACGCGAGGAAATGCGGATGGTGCGTCCCATCTGCCTTCTTCATTGTAGTGGTTTCCAGCAAGCTGGCTTACCGACGCTATCAAGGGCTTTCAAGAAGTTCCATGTGTTATGCGATTTGCTGTAGGTTATCAAGATGAACTGAAGATGTACTTAGTGGATATGCCTCTACGACCGTCGAGAGAGCTGGACCTCATGGAACCATCATCGGGTACGCGAGCCGGCGCCCTTTCCTGCCCCTTTCTTCCCCCTACTGATCTGCAAGTATAGTAACAACCATGGCTTTCTCTTCGCTTCACGATTTTAGACTTTACGCATTCAGATAGCAGCTGATAGTCCATTGCATGCGGAAGTGCGCCACTTGCTCAGCCGCCACTGCGGCGTCCAACAATCAAGTATTACTGGATGTTCTTGGGGACATTGAAATGCTGAAAGCGCTTGACGGTACGTTTGAATGACTTGCCTTCTTCTGAGGCCCCTCTTTTCTAGTCAGCTGTTCTCACCTCTTTGATTTTCTGCACTTCGGAACCGAATCGGAGCTTCAGTTGCGTTTATTGCCTGTCCGTGCAGGTGCGAAGCTTCAAAAGTGCACTCAGTTACACGAGACTGCCTGCCCTGAGTACTGGAAGACCATCTCCTGTGATACGATAAACATAACGGAGCTACGGCGTTCTCTTATACAAGCAGAGGCTCAAATTAATTCGGCAGAAGGGGCTTCAGCGGCGTGTGCCGACGCCCTCCGCCACGGGCTAATCCTTTTTGATTTACTCGTCGTAAGTGAACCGCTTAGAGAGTTCCAGAGGAACCCTTCTGCAGGAACACGCCATGCCCTAAACCACCTCTTTTCAGCTCTCAACATAGCCTCTTTGGGGGGAGTACGGCAAGATCAGCAACAATCCACTGAATCCGGCATCCCAACAACGAGCAGCCGCATCTTTGCTGAAGAGTTTATCGAAATGTGAGTGAATGTTTTATCTCATTCGCGGTGGAAATACGACTGCAACGCTTCGTCTTTTGGTGTTATGGGAACTCCTTTTTTGGGACCCTTCTTGCGCGCAGGCAAATATCCAGGAAAAAACCAAAGGCAGATCCAAAATCCCCAGAACGGGCTTCCTCCTTTCCACGTACCCTGGAGGGTATTCTTAGCACCTTTCCAAGCTCATATCTAGCTTTTGCAGGAACCGGCGGCCCAATTGGTAAATTCTTTCCTACGGGGGGGGAGATGCAGAGTAGTACAACAGCAATGCACAGAGAATAGCGGGTCTTTTGAGGTCGCTCAGTTATGAAGGCTAAAGGACCTGGTATTCCTTCACCTGTACACACAGCCTCCCAAACTGTGCATGTATGCGCCTTAAGGGGCGCTGGAAGAGCTTCTATGAAAAACTGTGCTCCCAGTAATCCCTCTCATCGGTGTCGCATCTGTGTTGCGCAGCCTCCCTTATCGTCAATTGGCTCGCTCAAGCCTTTGCACGCTTTGATGAATTCTTCGAGGAGAAGGAGGGCAACCGGAGGCCATTGGCGCCTCTGCAAAAACTGCTGGCCAGCGGTCATGAGTACAGGCTTACCTATCTAAACAGGATGTGCGGTACTGTGCTGGAATCCCAGCGAAAGGGTTTTAAGCTAGTTCCAAACACTTTATCCATTGCTAGAGAGCACTTTACGAGAAGGTCTCTGCTTGTTGGCTACCCGCGCATCACCTGTGACCTGATGCTCCAAGCGGCCTTCGCGTTGCACCTTGGTAAGAAACGCGAAGAAACAAAACTAGAAAGGTCATACTCGCGTACGCTTCGGTGAGAGGCTGCTTATGAAAACACCACGGGGTCTGCATTCCCTTCGAGAATGGTTGTTGCCATCGCGGCAGGCTTTCCTACATCGTGTGTGGGTGTTGGTATGATTCACAGCGGAGATGCGTGCCATCGAGAGTATGAACAACCTGCAGCAGGTGCTGCCGCCGCAGGAACTCGAGAACTCTCTGCCTTTGGAGCTGAATGCTGGAGGACGAATAAATCTCCAACGGCTTTGTACAGGCTTTAGGGCTCCCCGCGGTGCAGTGGTACTATTAGATACGCCTTGCTCCTACGACGACACTGTTCTTGCGAGCTTACAGGCAAACGTTGACAAAAGCGGCGCTGCTGCGACGGAGGAAACATCCTTGCTAGAGTCTGCGCCCATTGAGCAAGAACAAGGAGACGTGACATCGAGAATAGCTGGCAGAAGAGCTGAATCGGATTTTCTACTTCTTCAACTTAGAGGCGGGAATAATGAAGCAGCCACACACCTCCTAGGCAGTGACAATGGGCCGTGTAAGCATACCTACTGCCCCTCCACCCCCACAAATAAATATCTGCGGGGCACTAGTGACGAACTTTACACTTGTTGAATTTTACTTCATAGGGTGGGATCTACTCTACATGATCGACTCGAGGACTTCCCCAGAGCTTATGAAAAACTATAGACGAGGCAAGCAACGTTTTTAAGGATACATGCGAGGGCAGGACATATGTGTAAAGCAGGTGACAGACCTGCCTGCGGGCAACAAAATGTGTCTTACTTTATTTTCATATGTGTGTGGCTCAGTGTCAGGCCTTTGCAAAAAGGCTGTCAAGAAGTTGGGTTCGAGAGCTGCCAGTGCCAACGAAGAGAGCAAATCGTGCTCCTCAACCTGGCGAAAAGACGTGTGGGATAAACAGCTTAATTGCCAATCAAAACTTGTCAGCTTGCAATGCGCTGCTTTGGAAAGCTTATTCGGAGTTATTAACAACGGTGTGCTGCACTTCCGTAGCTTGGGCCAACAGTAACAGGCCTCAACAGCTGTCCTTCCTACCCACGGCTTGTTCTAATGTCGAAACCCTCGCAAGCGGACAATGCGTCTGTTGAGTCTCAGGTCTTACTGAATCAATTGAAGATTTGCTGTACTTCACTTCTAAAGAAAGTGCATGTGGGAGCGCTACTGGGAAGTGCCCTAAAAAGGCAGTTTCTAAGCAAAGCCCCCTAAAGACAATCGGCCAGAAACCGACTGTACTTTCTCGATTCCTCCCGCGAGGCGCAGTTGGGGAGGGGATATTTCGCATCTTTTCCCACATCAGTGGCAACAAATGGAAAAACAGCAGAGAATTAATATCCTGTGCCGGTAAGTTCTCCGGGAAGGAGCTGATGAATGATAGCCTGCTCAGCTGCATCAGTTCAATTCATCAGAATTCAACGCTACTGTTTTGTGCCTTTTCTCCCGCGTTTTCCGTTTGCAGATGGTGCCGATAGCATATTCCGTAGCTTTTCTGCTTTAGTTTCGGAGCGTGAGACTTCCGTGCTCTTCTCCCGATTTCTTCCGCGTACGGTACGAAGGCTCGTGAAAAGGCACCTGCGCCGAAAGTATTCGAGGCGACACTTCCGCTGTAAGTAACTAGCGACTATTCAGATCTCTAGTACCATTCTGCAATCAGTGGCGCTGCACGACTTCAGCCGCATTGTTTGCCTCATGCAAGTCATATTTCACCCTGATGTGGAGTCATAATGGTGATTCAGAAAAACGCGGGGAGGCAGCACCGTTGGGCAAGTTATTCTGCGTGTGCTTGTTCAGTCCTGTCGTCGAAGCTTCCATATGGTTTTTACATGAAGCTTCGCTCATGTATCGACATCCTTGTCCACCCGTCAGTTTTCGTTCATATGAATCAGCTGGCGTTCACTGGTTCAGAACTTTCAGGTGCTCGAAGTCGTGCTGGCGGTCTTTCAGAAAGGCTTGACAGCGTCATAGCTGAGACTGCTACAGAGGGACTTCCACAGCGATTGAAGGTTTGTTTTTTTCCCGTTTGCCCCTACATGCAAGCCAATGCCACGCCCACCCTCTAAGATAAAGACACAGCTTTGGAAGGTTCAGACCTTCCAAACGTTTGTGGTGTGGCTTGTCATATCAGAAAAAGCTCCAGGCGGGGGAAAATGCATCCCTGACGGATTACAATGGGATCAATTTTGCTCATGTTCGTCCCCCGAAGCCGAAAACCTGGCAGGAATACCTTAAATTGGAGCTCGAAAACAGCCTAGTTACCTGGTTGAAGCAGCCGAGTAGTAGAGAAAGGATAGAACACGAGTGCAGGGGAGGCAAAGGCTCGAACATCGTTGCCCTTGTCAGGGACAGCTTGGACCTCTTAAGGAGCTCCGACGCTGAAAACCTTACGCTTATTGGGAAAGTTGTCAGCCCAAGAGAGACTTCTGTTGGTAGGCCACTGCGGTTGAAGTCCCTTTTCCATAAGTTACTGAGACTTCCGCAGTACAAGACCCAGCACCATTCATTCGTTGCAGTGAACGTCCGCATTCCTGAGGCTCTGAGGTTGGTACGGACGCTGGTCGACGTCTTCACAGAGAATCAGGGAGTGTTTGAGAACCAGGAGGTTTTTATAACAGCCGTGATTGACCTCTTTGCTCACTTTGAAGAGAAAAATAGAATGGCATCTGGCGGTGGCGGGCCACTTGGGGTAAGTCTAGTTTGGGCGTCTGGCGAGCAGCGATTATGCTACAGCACTGCCGAGCTCATGAAGAGTAATTGCCTACTAACTGCCGGTATTTTGCTCGCAGTTAAGCAAAAGCATGCATTTATGCTGTTCTACAGGTTCCACGCAGCGTTCTGGTGCCACCCCTGCACCGCGATTACGCATCGCTGCCTAAGGTAGATCGACTTAAACACCTCAGTGACAGTGCAATGCACCAATTCTTCCGCCACATCTGGACACTCATTTTCTCCGTCTCTGCGAACAACATCCTGAACGCCGGGAACCTGGATAGCCTTGAGAAGACATTCTCTGATGAGGCCTGGCAAGTATCAATCAATGACCCTTTTCAGGCAAGACACATACTAATAGGGCTCATACACAGAAACGGTTTCACCTCCACGCCCCTCAAGACTCGGGAAAAACCCGTCAGAGCTTCTCTGGTGCCCGTTATGCTATATGTACAGGCGAGTTCGTTTGGAATGGTCTTAATGGGCGGGGATCTAGGGCTACGGCTTTTCAATCAAATGCTTCCTACAAAGCAAAGGAGGATGCTAAAGAAGGCAAAATACGGCTCCCCTACTGTTTTCACTAGTCAGATGCAACTAACTGGCAGCTTGCTTTCTGCTAGCGGCCACGTCGGGCTTGGGATCTTCTTGCATTCTCAATCCGTGTACTTTGGGTTAATGATCCAACAGTGGATTCAAAAGCGCACAGAAGACAGAGTCCGCGAAATCATCTCTTGGCTAACTCTTGGCTTGTTCTTCGCTTCGTCTTTGGTTCAGTAAGATCCTACTATACTGCTCATGCGATAGCGTATGCCTTAATAATGAAGAAAGGCCTTTTTTGGGACACAGTTAGAAGACACATTCTCTCTGAGAACGGAATCTCCACGTCGCACATACTGTTAACCGTATTACGCTAAACATTGTTGTGGTCTTGCAGAGTCACGGAAGGGGTCACGCAAATCGCTAACACTGGAAATGAAACAGGCCAAGCGAGCATGACAACAGGGTGTCCCCCAATAGGCTTGTGTATGGACGACAGTGGCAATGCATTCGTTGGTAATCCCACAGGGTCACCTGCATTGACCGCTTTACAAGCTATTATGAAGGCCGGGATCATGGCGAGCATTGCCGTACTTGCTGGTCCTTTGGTTGCCGTGTACAACATAGCCGTTTCTCAATTTCGTATTCTCAGCCGATTGGAGATGGTGAGTTAAGAATGTAGGGGGCACCGAAACAGCCTCCACGTGAATGCTGCTTACTGTAGTAGTCCTCCGTCAGCTACAAGGAAAACAGTCTCCGCTGGCGCAGTCGTGCGAGGAATGTCCGACCGGTGTGCCCTGCTACTGCCTCAGGCCCTCGGAAATACTTGCAAGCAGTTAGTAAGTAGACTGTCGAAGAGCAAAACCGTCACAAACATCAAGGAGCTGTTCGCATCAAAGCAGGATAAGAAGAAATTGAGAGAGGCAGCTGCAGCCAAAAAGGCCGCAAGCCTCGGCGACGACGTTGAGCAGTCGTTAACTGCATTCTTCCAAGGGCACGAGCAGCAGAGGTGTCAGCGATAAACTACATAATTAATGCAATATCACTAGTACCCACGGTATCCCCTCCCTAAAGAATCGTTTTCAGGGTCTTCACTCTCTAGATACGCTCTGTTTTGCAAGTGCAAACACTTAGCTACGCAACTCTTGGTCACGTAAGTTCACTTATCTTTTAAAAGCAGCATTTGCTGGCAAATTTTTTTACATGGGACAAAAACGCCCCACTACGTTAACTTTTACCCAGCATTAAGCGTTTTTATTAAGCCTTATCCAGGGCAAGTCTTATAAGATGAAAATAAATCTGGATTACAATAGAATGCACACGTAGGCACCTTTCGATCCCAATAAATGGAGTCATTTATTGGAATCAAGTGCGCAGAGCATTCAGTTCTTGCGCAGCGCCCCCAGGAAATTGATGTTTAGGCAACACGGAAAAGGCTACAAACTAGACAGAAAGCAAATGGTTCAAGCGTTCAAAAGGCACCCAGAAACTGCACAGGCGAGAAAGGAGCACTGGAGTTTGCAGGAGTTCTAAAACTGATACAATTCTAAATAATGGCAACCGATAATCTCCTCTTCTAGTGTTTGCCCGATAGTGAGAACGCACTGCACAAATGTAAACAAAATTGCTGCTAGTTTCAAAAGAGCCGACGCAGTAGGCGCCGGCAAATGAAACTATCAGCTGAAGGCATATAACGCCTCTTGAAATGTTCGGGATATTAACGGACGGCAGTAATCCCAGAGATGGCATGAAAAGGCAGAGCACTATTCTCTCCAGCCTCTGAATCCGTCAAGGCGCTGTCGTTATCCTGTTCCGAGTTCACCGAATGCCGAATAAGGTGCTTTTGGCCTTCCAGGGTTAAATATGTTTCTCCACAAGAGCACATATTGCCACTTACGGCAAGTAATGGGGACGCGCTTCCCAATCATGACGAGTTGACTCATCATTGTAAACACGCCGCAGGCAACGTTTCCTCTCGAGTGGCAAAGCAGTTTCGTTTGAATGCAAAATTTGTAGTTTCGCTTCAAGGCATTCCAACCACCCTTCTGAAAAGGGGCTTTGGGACTCTGCTGCATGCAATCAATCTACGCAGCTGCACAAAGGCAGCTGCACAGAGCACAACCTCGTCCTCAACAAATTTCTTTTGTCCGTCCGCCGGTGTTCAACTTGTGCGCCTTCATGTTCCTCAATCTGTCGCGCAAGTGCAGCACAAGGAGACAGACTCTGAGGATGAAAACCACATAGTTATCACCTCCAAGCTGATTGCTGGTAGCTAGTTGACCTATTGGCCTGTCCCAAACGCTCAACTAATTCTCCGAATGTATGTACTCCTTTAAGCTAGCTACCGGCGGGGCATCAGGCGTACCATCCCATTCTGCATCTTGCGCTGCTTCACCTGCAAACGAAGGAAGAACGGCATGAGTACAAGGCTGAATGTGGAAAGCTCCACTTTGCAACAGCGTTTCACTAGGAGTGATATAAAGCAAACGTAGCGGCCACGCGCGTACCCTTTAACAGGTTTGTGTACAGCAATCAAAGAAGTGCATAAGTCAATATCCCAGACAGCCTCATTATATGCAAGGGCGGAGTACAGTTAAGTAAGCCACTGGCCCTCACCTTCCGCATTAATGTCACCTGTCGCATCATCTGGGGTACTAGCGTAGTCGTCGAAGTCGACAGAGATGGCTGACTCGGCTCTCGCTGGTCGGTCTGTTCCCCCGACTGTTTCATCTATAGGTTCTTCTGGTGGAGCGCTCGGAGCAGATGACCTATAAAAACCACAAAAGCAAGAATGAGATATGTGAGAAGAAAGCTGGAAGAGAACACTAGTCGGGTATGTCGCCAGCAGATGGCCCAGATTATACTCATCCTTACAGCATGTAGTTCAACCTTTCCACTTACGCATGACTAGTCTTGTAGTACATCCCTCCAGCACCTCCAAGAAGAAGAAGAGCTGCTATTATTCCTAATGCAGCGTACATCGCTGTATTGCTGCCCTCTGAAGCACGCGTGCGCAACATGCACTTATACGACTCAGGCTACTTACTGTGAAAGTACAGTTCCGACCACCTTGCGTATCTTACTACAACCACTCAGAGCAAATGAACACAACCACGCCCTCTCATTACTAAAAGGAGGCTCACCTTCGACACGCGCAAGGCAGCATGCCTCTTCCTCCGTTGCTCCAAGGGAGTCTCTTATACACTGTTCTTTATCCTCCTCGGATTGTTCGCTGCATGCTCCTGTCAAATATTTGCAGCAGGTTGAGTAGCAATCAAGGCTGCACTCTCCGTCACTGTCCCTTATGATGTCGCCCCCTACTTTGCAGAGCTCACTGCAGTCTGAAGACATTTCTGTACAGCCCTCGCCTGCATAACCTGGCTTGCAAACGCAGGATAATTTCTCAGGGTCACAGGTGGTGTTGCCCCCGCACAGCTCTTCACCTTCCCCACAAGGTTTTGGTACACTGCAGTCGCTGCCTCCCCAGCCAGGGAGACATGTGCATTGGCCAGTTGCGGGGTCGCATTTCCCATCGTTGATGCAGTGCGAGTCTGCACACAAGTCCTTGCAATTGGGAGCTGGAAATTCCGGGGCACACTCGCACGAGTTCGAGCTGTTGCAGACACCATTAGGCGCGTTGCAGTCGCTGTCAGATTCGCAACAGTTGCTTTCAAATGTGTCGCAGTTGGAACCGCTGTAACACTTAGGGCACCTGCAGTGCCCTGTCAACTCGTTGCAAATGCCGCCATTCAAGCACGTAACCCCAGAGCATCCACTGTTGTCGCATTTGTCCCCCGTAATCGAAGGGGCGCACTGGCAGCTGTTGTATACACACATCCCCTGTGGAGCATTGCAATCACTGTCTGCCTCACAGCATCGAGGGTTCTCAGTCTGGCAACGATCCCCTGAAAAGCAGACTGGACATTTGCATATACCCGATGGCATCTCGCATTCCCCCCCGTTTTCACAAACGACTGCTTCACAGGCGCTGGTTTCGCAGCGCGACCCCGTGAAACCTTCTGGGCAGCTACAGACCCCGCTGGGCATCTGACAGGTGCCGCCGTTCTGACACTCCACACTGTCACAAGCTCCAGTTTCACACATTGGACCACTGAATCCCGCACTGCACTTGCACTTGTTGCTTTCACACGATCCATGTCCGTTGCAGTCCGCATCCGAGCTGCAGCATCCTGGAACTGGAGTTTCACAGTTGGCCCCAGTGAAGCAAGCAGGGCACTTGCACGTGCCGCTGGGGAGTTCGCATGTGCCTCCGTTTTTGCACGGGTTATTGGAGCATGGCCCCTGAATAATGGCTTCTGCAGGGGGTTCACTTGCAAGACTTGGATCAGCAGCGCTCAATGCTGTGAAGGAAATCGCCCCATCTACTCTAAAGATGCAAGTCGGTACTGTGGAATACAGGTTGCAGGTGCCCTTTTGGCTGTTGCTAGAATCACCAGGCACCCATGAAGACCAAAATATAGACGAGCTGCCAGTACCTCCCGCCCCAGATGGACTGTCGTCGCTGCTGGCCTCGAAGACGGCCTCTCCACACTCTCCTGCAGTGCCCGCGGACGAAGAAGCCACTTCCAGCTGAGTGCACACTCCCCCTGAAATTGTCCCAAACACGACGTTTTTCAGAGGTTCTCTTGGAGCTGCAACACGAAAACAGTAAAAGCAGATACGTAAATTTCAAAAACAGAGGTGCAGCTGCTTATTCGGCAGAGCCATGCCACAATTTCCCAGTGTACGCCTAAAAGCCTCTGTAAGGGAGAGACTACGCGAATTACGCAGTGTAGAGACAATATCCAGGCCTATGGCTTACGGCAAGCTGTTTCGTAGTCTGGTCTGGTGAACGCCGACACGTAAGTGTACTTGGAAGAAGCGACAGTCTTGTGGGCCTTTACACAATACTTTGCGTTTGAATCTGTCGCTGTCTTGACTGCACAGTTACTACCCATATACGTCTGTGTGTGGTGTCCAAGGATAAGACACTCAGAAGTGGAATGGTTGAAGGAAGCAGGTAGGCTGCGGTAGCAGGGCCTGTTCGCATCCCATGGCCAGCACATGCTGGTACAACGAGATAACTGAGAACACAGGAACGGGTCGTTGGCGATGGTGGGAGACTTCATAGACCGCGTCTTCAGAGGAGGGGAATACGGAGGACAACCGACACCGTTCCCAATAAAGTCGTAGCCTTGGTGCCCTCCTTTTCCGTGGAAAGCATAAGCTTTGTCTGCCAGAGACGATCCTGGCAGTGAGGTGTCAAGGAAAACAAGGGGATTATCTAACGTGACAAAGCTGCAGGCTGCGGGGTCGTACTCCTCGTCCTGTAACATATCATTCTGATAGACAGCCTGGTTAAAGGGACACTTGACCAAGTACCCAGAATACATACTCCATCCTGATTTGTCCATGGGCACTTCAGATTTCCCTGGTGAGGCAGAAGAGGAACAGCCCTGAGTCGAGAAAGGCATCGTGTTCCCATGAATTTCATTCGTGAAGCGGTCTTGATCATCTACTGGATTCCCCGATTTGTCCACGAATGCGATGTACTTCCCATAGTTAGGGCACGCCCCCACAGCCATGAGCCGCTGATCCAAGTAGCGCTGAGTGTCTATCTGTGCGTCGCTTCGCGTGCAGTAGCCCTTGCTGGACCGATCCCACATTGTCGCGTAACCCACTTTGACTCCCGCTGTCTGGTTCCCTGCATAAAGGTAGCCATACGCAGCCCACAAGTACAATCCTCTCCATAATCAAACACAACATGAGCTAAGAATTGGCAAGGAGTACAAAGGGAGAGGTGGCAGATAAAGCTAAACTAAATGCAATTAATCGTATTGGGCAGTCCGCATTCTTCCAACTATTTGTCTCTACTGTGACGTAGGCGGTGGCGTTCCCTATTACCGCTAATAACCGAAACTGGTTCGAGTAGTGAGGATGCGAAGGAACCAGTGCATTTTTCAATGTCTTACGTGGGAGCCACTTGTATGTCTTCCCTTTGTACTCGTGTGACTGCACGCCAGAACCAGACTTGGCCCACTCCAGGTGGATGTGGTTTGCCGGAATATTGAAACGGTTCATGTAGTCATCAGCAGCAATCCGATTCCGCAGTGTGTGGCATGATGAGGGGATGGAAAAAAATGTGGAAATGAGGAAAAGCGAAGCCAGAAGGCCACAGAGGGGGAAGGACTGACTCATTTTGAAACGGAAGTGGGTGTTTGCACGGGAAATGAATATTCAGGCAAGCGCCAAATCCATATGGATCTAACTGTAAAGACACAGGCTGTCTGCGCTGGTGGCTGTGACTTCTGGCACAGGAAATAGCTCAAGTCGATGTTATCCTGTTTGGCATCACGATTAGTCCGCTGCGAATCCAGTGAAGTTGAGGGAATATAAGTGGGGTAGATGATCATACAAAGTCAGCAAGAATCATAG